>JAWQFJ010010650.1:10000-14537 GCA_034096865.1 Theodoxus fluviatilis
CATTCAACAACTTTTATCCGTGAATTATGATTTTAAGTTTGAACAGTTGAAACTGGATCCAAAAGCTGAACGGATTTAGACATTTGCCTGGGAGTAATTTTAAAGTTTAAAATGTGTAAACGTTTCTTAATTTATATCTTTATAAAAATCACTTTCTTGTGCTTGAATTTGCAAATGGGGAAAGTAAAACACTGCTGAGCACGAACATTATTATCTTCATTCAGACATGCAAAGCTTTATTAAGCTAGAGGTGATGGTGGTGTTTGGTTCCTATATGAAACTGTTATAGTTCTTCATGAAAAAGGGTGACAAGTTGGCGGGGAAAGCCTCTCTGTCTCTGTGTCATTCTCTCTCGTTCTTTCTTTCCCTCTTTGTCTCTCCATTGCTCTATCTGAAAATATATAAAACCCAAACGGTTTCTATCTGTGAGGGTATCTGTCCGGATATCTGTCCGTCCACTCCATGCGTTTTGCCGCCCGTGCACGGATCTCTGCGAAATTTGGCATGTCGCTCCCCTGTGGCTGAATGGGGGTAGTCGTCGCATTTTGGAAGGCGTACCTCTGACCGTTCCGGAGATATTCCCTCTGGAACTTTTTAGTCATGGGACTGTTGATGGCAAAGGGAGGCAACTCGGCTTCATCGTGTGCTTCGTGCTGTACGAGGTTTAACGGGTCCGATCTCGCTCATCTCATCACAGGTTGATGTTTGGTGAATGTGAGGGAAAAGGTAGACACGGGAAAAGGTGGAGACGGGAGAAGATGGAGACGGGAAAAGGTGGAGACAGGAAAAGGTGGAGACGGGAAAAGGTGGAGACGGGAACAGGTGGAGACAGGAACAGGTGGAGACGGGAACAGGTGGAGACGGGAAAAGGTGGAGACGGGAAAGGTGGAGACGGGACAAGGGGGAGACGGGAACAGGTGGAGACGGAAAAAGGTGGAGATGGGAACAGGTGGAGACAGGAAAAGGTGGAGACGGGAAAAGATGGAGACGGGTAAGCCATCTAGTATATATATATATATATATATATATATATATATATATATATATATATATATATATATATATATATATATCTACTTACCTACCTATATATCTAATATATCCATCCATCTATCCATCCATGCATCCATCCGTCCGTCCATCCATCCATCCACTCACCCACCCACCCACCCACCCACCCACCCACCCACCCATCCACCCACCCACCCACCCACCCACCCATCCATCCATCCATCCATCCATCCATCCATCCATCCATCCATCCATCCATCCATCCATCCATCCATCCATCCATCCATCCATCCATCCATCCATCCATCCATCCATCCATCCATCCATCCATCCATCCATCCATCCATCCATCCATCCATCCATCCATCCATCCATCCATCCATCCATCCATCCATCTATCTATCTATCTATCTATCTATCTATCTATCTATCTATCTATATTTCTATCAGTCTATCTCTCTCTATTTATGACCCCAAGAAAATCCCTGATGACTCCGACTCTTTCTAGTCTGGTGTTGCAGTAGTTGCCTTCACTGACGGCTCCAAAAGATGAAAGTTTTCGCCCGCCAGCCGCAGATCCCGCCTGTTCACCACAGGTTCCGGGCCGCCGGTCACAGGCTGGATGGTATAGACGTGAAGGCTGGAGTCGCGGCGAGCAGTGACCCGATAGAGATCGGGTCTCCAAATGTCCTGAACCTTGTTGCGCCCCGGCACACGATTCCGAATGTAGACATAGTCCCCGACGGTCAAGCGATGGTCTGCTGCTCCCACATCTGCCCGGCGGGTCCGCTGCTGTGCAGCCTGCAGCAGCTGCTGGTATGCCCGAAGATGGGAATCAAGGAGGCGCTGACGATGCTGACGAACCCAGTTTACTGCTCCGGAGGATGTAGGCAGTGACTGGTCAAACAGGTTGTGCAGCGATATGCAAGATTCCTGACCGAAGAGCAGGAAATGCGGAGAAAAGCCGGTCGACGCATTTGGGGTGTTGTTGTAAGCTTGGACGACTTCTTGGAGATGAAGAGGCCACTTTTTCTTCTGCTCTTGGTCCAGAGTCCTCAGCAGGTCGTGGAGGGTGCGGTTGAAGCGTTCACACTGATTATTGCCTTCGGGATGGTATGGGATCGTGTGAGATTTGACGATGCCGTAGGCATTGCAGAGCTCCTTCACAAGGCTGGATTCAAAATCACTGCCTTGATCGCTGTGAATTCGCACTGGCACTCCAAACCGTTGAAACCATTCCCTGACAAGAACCCTTGCGACTGTCTTTGCCTCCTGGTTAAGGGGCAGGGATAGCTTCAGTGAATCTTGAGAAGACGCCCGTCATAACCAGGACACTCTCGCGACCGTCAGCAGCGGGTTCCATCCTAGTGAAATCGATTTCTAAGATCTGCAACGGGCGGCTGGCCAGAACTGGAGTTGACGTCGTCTTCACCGCATGGTGACGTCCCAGGATACAGCGGTTGCAGTTGCCGATGTAGTAGCGGACATCCTCAAACATGCCGGGTCAGTAGACTCGAGGGCGCAGAAGCTGCATTGTTCGTTCGAAGCCCTGGTGACCCATGCTGTCGTGTGCAGCGACCAGAGCGTCAGGGCGAATCGAACTGGGGAGGACCAGTTGTTCCTTTAGCCCATGAATTGGGTCTGTCATTCGGCGGTATTGGAGACCATCTCTGCATATCAGTCGGCGGTGTTGCTTCCAGAGAGTTCTCAGTTTTTGGTCCCTTCCTGCTGTGGTCGCTCTGGCCCGGACTCAAGGACAGGTCGGATGATGGGGTCTTGTCGCTGTAATTGGCGAAGCTCCTCTGGTGGATGACTAGGGGAGGGAGTGTCCTGGGGTTGATCGGTGTTGCGACCCTCTGAAGATATCACGGCTGCCGTGCCTTCTGCGTACTGATGGTTGCAGATCAGGAACTCCTGCACTGCCTCTGCAACCTCTGCGGGTATAGGTGTCGCCGCTGGGAGTCAGAAAAGAGTGTCGGCTGGATTCGTCGCCCCTGGGCGGTACTTCACCTTGAAATTGAATTGGGCAAGTTGAGCTGCCCACCGTTGCTCAAGCGCTCCCATCATATAATTAATTTATTATAATAATAATAATAATAATAATAATAATAATAATAATAATAATAATAATAATAATTTTATTATACTTATAAAGCGCCTTTCCCGAGGTTCTAAGCGCGTAACATATATACATACATATACAAAATAAACATACAACACACAGTCTATACATTTAGTCATCCAGTCATAGTCAAACACATGCATTCAGATGTACACAGTCAGACTGACAATATACTATACAAATATTTACACAGATGTCAAGATGTACGTGGGGGTAGAGGAGGGGGGGGGGGTTGCGGCAGGATTCTAAAGAATTCACAAGTAATATTGCTGAAAAAGGTAGGTTTTGAGGTTGGATTTGAAGGAAGAGATGGAGGTAGAGTGTCGGATATTGTGAGGGAGAGAATTCCACAGTTGAGGGCCATAGTATGAGAAAGAGCGAAAGCCATGAGTTCTGCGCTTGAAGCGACCTTGGCGGAGGAGTCGAGTGTCAGCAGAAGAGCGGAGTGAGCGAGAAGGGGTGTACAGAGAACTTGGCCGTTCGGAAGTGCACCAGTGGGTTGTTGTATGTCCACACGACAAAATCAGCACCTACAAGGTAGTCTCGAAACTTTTCCGTAATGGCCCACTTCATAGCCAAAAACTCCAGCTTTAGACTACTGTAAGAAGCTTGATTCCTCTCCGTCGGACGCAGTCGACGACTGGCAAAGGCGATGACGCCCCGTCCTCCGTCTTGTTCCTGGGAGAGACCCAGCCCCTCATGGCTGGCATCAGTTTCCAGGATGAAGGGTAGGGTGAAGTCCACGTAGCTTAGTGCTGGAGCTCCTATCAGTTTGGTTATCAGATTTTCGAAGGCAGCCTGGTGTGTGGCAGTCCATAAAAAAGGAATTTTACCTGCCTTTTGGGGGGGGGGGGCTTTTGTTACCTTCTTTGATCAAATCGTGTAGTGGGCCAGCAATTCGGGAGAAGCTCTTTACGAAGCGCCAATAGTAACCGGCGAATCCTAAAAACCTGCAAAGCTCAGTAAAGGTTTGTGATGATCCTCATCTGTGAGTCCAGTGAAGCATGCCTAGGGAATGAATAGAGAGAGAGACGATTATTCTCCTGATGCTCCCCATCTGTGAGTTTAATCCAAGCGAACCGGGGAAGTGAATATAGAATGAAACCCTTGTTAGCTAGTCCCAGCTGAACAAGGCCCCCCCTGTGAGTTCGGCGCACTGGGGTGAAGAAGGTGGTCATTGTGTCTAGAGCCACACACGCACAGGTGTGGGTCTGTGTGACCTGCTGAACAGCAGGGAAGCATCTTGTGGGCGACACTAGCTCGTTAGTTAATTATGGGGAATTTCGAGACCAAGTCGGTCTGAATCGCCGTTGTGTCCCACAAGTGTGGGTGGAGTCAACGCCGGCTTCCCTGGCCTGTCACGGACATGATTGGCTCGCTCACTCAGCAGTGGATTTCATGAAA
>JAWQFJ010010651.1:0-13284 GCA_034096865.1 Theodoxus fluviatilis
GAAGGATGGATGGATAGATGGAGTTTAAGAGCCTATCAGCCTTGTAGGCTATTGAAGGCCAACAATGTTAGAAAATACTCCACTTCCACCAAGTTCCTCGAAATAGAACTCTTTGAGGACAGCGGAAGCTAATAGAAACAATGCACCTAACTAGTTGGACATAGAAAAACCATTAAATACGCCCCCGACCCATGCCCACCACGCCAGCAAAGGCGTGTAGAGCATTTCAAACACGAAAAAGCATAACGGCGTGACCACCCCCCCTAGGGCAAATTGTCACATACTCGATTTTCCCTGCAGGGGGGGGGCGGGGGGGGGGGGGAGGGCGGGGGGGATGAGAGAGAGAGAGATTAGAAGAGCAGAGAGACGAGAGAATAGATTGAGAGGAGAGAGAGACGCACAGATCGCTGGAGACCTTGCTTTTGATGAGAGAGAGAGAGAGAGAGATGGATGAGAGGCAGTGGTTCATGTCATATATATATCGGTGCTACTGCAGCAGGCCCCGAAAGCACAAAGACCACATCATCGCAGATGATCACGTCAGGGAGGTGGGTAGTTCTCAGGAACATGGGTCAAATGTGTGACATGGACCTTCAAAAATAAACCATTGAGTAAGCACTTGCTAATTAAATATGTGATGCCCAATACTTCAATGCAACAGTAACTGGAAAAAGTTGTAAAAAATTTTCTTTAGTTTGTCTTTTGTGGAGGTATTTAGAAGACGACTTGAAAAATCGGGCAGTTGAAACAAGGACACGAAATGAACAGAAAATTAATTATTCAAAAATGATATTAAAGTATCAGGAACATTTTACCCTTTCTAATACTCTCATTTGGTCATTTCAACATTATCAGGTTTGATTTTTTTTACTTTTTGTACCTTAAGCATATCATTTGGGTGGTAGTTTGTTGATCAGTAAAATGGACTCACAATTTTGTCAACAAACTTCTCTGTAGGACCTTGAAAAGAAATCTTGATCAAAGTAAATGTAATAATTCAGTTGTAGATCAAGATATTGTTACATGTGAATTTCATTTAGAAAGATAAAATTAGTGTTTGACAAATAATGTTGCATAATCAGGTTTGACGGGCAGTTGAAACGAGGACCGCGCAGTTGAAACATGGACACCAAAAGCACATCAAGACATTGGGCTGCATCACCTTAAAGTAACTAACTTCTGTAATGTGTACTAAAACAGCCATTCAGACATAACAAACACATTTTTCATGACAAAGGTCAACATTTATAGGCTGTCAAATGAATATGCATCCCGGGAGATGGACGGGTGTCCCAGAAATGCTGTGATCTGGTCCCGAGAAATCCAGGTCTCATCAGGCTCTTTCGGGTAGGTGAACTGCTTAGACCGAGGTGTGTACGGGGGCCTGAGGCAGCTGACAAAAGTCTCTGTCCCATCAATGTCCAGGACCTAAAACACACAGTTATAAATTGATTAACAATAATATTCGAAGAAACCTCTCAGAGACAATATTAACCAAAAACCTTGCAAATTTTGCCTTTTTAAAACATTTTTAAGCCAAGTTACTGGAGTTATGTGTTTCTTTTGTCATTACCTTGCCTCTGTGAAATGAGCTAATGTGGACTATGCACACACAAAAAAAGACCTTTGTTTACCACATGAGATTAGCTTCTAAATAACTTATACAACAAACAACTGAGGACAAAGACCTAAGAGGACAAAGCCTACCTTCGCAACATATTCCATGGCACTTTGACCTTTGCTGCTGTGGAACACCACCCTCAGCCAGTCTCCCTTGGTCACAGTCCTGTAAACAATGTTCAAAATTGTAATGGATGTAGTCAATAAAAGCCTAAAAAAAAACATCTTTGTGCTCAAATTTGTACAATTGAACCTCTCTGTATGAAAAAAATGTGAGTTTGAAATATGTTTTTTTATATTTGTGTTTCTTCAGTGATTGATTATCCAAAAACATCTAAAAACGGTCAATACAGAGAATAGTGACACAGCTATTTATCAAATAAATGCAAAATGTGAAAGCATTCATGACAAATTACTGTAGGTAAACAAGCCCCACTGTACCTCTTAGGGGCGGTGATCCCATCCTGGTCCATGGCAGAAGGGGCAGTGTTCACAGGCACACCAAGGTCCATGAAAATGGCTGGCTCGGCACTGTCAGGCTCATCATGGGCAGGAGAGGCAGGCTCATCATGGTCAGCATTGACAGGCTCATCATGGGCAGGGGAGGCAGACTCAACATGGTCATAAGGGGCAGGGGAGGCAGGCTCATCATGGGCAGAAGGGGCCGGCTCATCATGGGCAGGGGAGGCAGGCTCATCATGGGCAGAAGGGGCCGGCTCATCATGGGCAGGGGAGGCAGGCTCAGCATGGTCATAAGGGGCAGGGGAGGCAGGCTCATCATGTTCAGAAGGTGGAGGGGAGGCATGATCATGGTCAGAAGGGGCAGGGGAGGCATGCTCGTCATTGTCAGAAGGGGGAGGGGAGGCAGGCTCTGCGACATCAGGCAAGACGATGACACGACGGGCACGAGGCTGCTGACGACGGCCAGGCGGCTGCTGACGACGGGCACGGGGTTGCTGTCTTCTTGGCTGGGGAACACAGGGCTGCCGTTGTCGTGCTTGGGGACAGAGTGTCTGCGAGGACCAAGGACCAACAACCTCCAGGAAAGTGCAGTCCCCGATACCAGACATGCATGGATGGCATGTGCAGGTCAGATGGCGAGACTGGATTTGGCCTTGTTCCACGCATTTAACAGAGTGAAACATGCGGGTGCCCTTGACAGTTTTTGCTGGCCTGTCAGGTCGGTCTCGATTGATGGTCCCCTCGGGAACCCAGAAGAATGTGCGAAGGAAGTGACTGCAACCATGGACAGGTGGCGGTTTCCGAAGCGACGATCCCTGGAGGTAGTTGTAGACATCCTCTGCGCTGGTGACCACTGCGTTTTCAGCCACAATTGCAGTCATCATGTGGTTCTTGACAACCGCACTCTCTCCGTCAGATGGCCCTTTCCCGTGACGGGAACCGAAGAAATTTCTCTCCAATGTGGCACCAAAATCCTCCAGAGCCCGCGATATGTCGGCAAATGGACCCTTGCTTTTGTACTGAGCCGCACATCCGTCTGTCCATTGGACAATATGGTTGATAGTAAGGCCGCGCTCCTGCTGCAGGTGGTCCACAGTCTTCACCATGAAGGCTTGTACTGCATGGAAGTCGTGCTTGCCATCATTCGAAATGAACACCAGTGACTCTGTTGTCGTTGTCTCACAGGCTGGGCATTTGTAGTATGCCACAATGGGGTGGAGGGTCACGGTGTCATGATGCCAATGGGCCGCCTGGACCTCTTGCTGGTACTGGCAAGTGAAGTTTTCAGCGAAGTCCAGCACCATCATGACTGTTTCCTGGGGAAATGGTGTTGCATTACGCAGGGTGGTGAACTGTCGGTGCTGCCAGTCAGCTCGGAACAAATGTTGCGACAAGAACTTCACCTCCGCCTTCAGTTCCTCCAGCAAAGTTGCGAGGTCTCCAACCTTTGTCACGAGGCACTTGCGGCTAACCGGTTGTCCGCGGATCACTCTCATCTGGTTCTCCCACCGGTACCACTTCATCAGATCGCCTTGATCTGCGTCATGCAGAGGCTGCAGGTATACGTCCATCAGATCCGCTGAACATTGTTGGCAGGTGCTGTAACAGCATGACTTTTGCTTCGGGTCGCAGGTGATGATCCTTACAGCAGCTCGCTCGTTGGTGATCACACATTGGTATTCCCGGCGCTGGGTGGCCACTGCTTTCACTGTGTCCAGTTTGAGGCTGACGTTCGTGCAGTACTCGCACAAGCATTGACGCAACTTCGCTTGGGACATAAGGCGGACATTGCTTGGACGACATTTTGCAAACGACGAAAAGGGAATGTTACCTCCTGCTGCCGTGAAATCCTTGTGGAGCTCTCGCAAAGGTCTTTGAAGAAAAGAAGCTGCCGTTCCAGTCTTCTTGCTGACTAATTTCTTATCTGGTAGCACTGTCGCAGTTTCCTCCAGAAAATGTACGACCGTCTCATTTCTTGCGGCGTTCGTTTCCACTCTCTGATTGCTTTTCTTTCCTTCTGCATGCCTCTTCAGTGTCTTCTTGTTCACATTCAATAGAAGTGCCATGTCACCCATGGTGCCCGAAAAACCCCTTTTTGCAATTTCAAGAACAATTTTCCTTGTATTTCGGTTGTCCACAAACTGCTTTGCTCTGAGTTCTCTGACTGTTTTTATGAAGTTCCGGCCTATTTCTGCTTCGTGGGTCAGGTCTGGATTTCTGGAGTAAAACAGTAGCTTCTTTCTGGGTGTGGAAGTATGGATGAGGGCTTCTACAGTATGGACGTACTTTGTTGGGCTTTGTGGAAGGGATGCCTTTGCCCTCTGGAGAGCCTTCCTTTGAGCCGATCCTGTTCTTTCATCCAAATCTATGGAAGACGGAGTAGAAGGTTCCGATTTTGGCTTAATTTTCTTTGCCGCATAGTCACCTCTTCTTTTCCTGTTTATTGCTTCTGTTGTCTTCCAGTGTTGGAGTGCCCTTGAATTTGCCCTTGCCAGTCTCCACTTCTCTCGTTTGGCAGCTTGGGCAGAAACATCTGTTCTGGTGACTCTTTTCTTTGGCTGTGTAGTTTTCTCCTCCGCTTTCCTTTTCCTTGAGTCACTGACCCTTTGCTTTCCCTTTTCTATATATTCTGCTCTCTGTGTCTCATCCATTTTATCCCTATATTTCTGGCACTTTTTTCTGTTCTTCTCCAGGTATGCTGCGTACACCTCTGGATTTTCTTTTCTCTTCTGGCGATACAGCCTACATCTTTCTGCCTCGGTCAATTTTTTCTGTGGAGGAAGAGGTGTGGCAGCTGGAGGAGGTGGGGGTTGACTTTGTCCATCGCCTTGCTCAGCTTGACATTTGAGTCGGCAGCTTTTACGGGGAGACACCATACTGAAAAAGATTGACCTTGACAAGTTATATCCCTCCATTACAATAAACAGAAATGTATAGATTTCCAGATAATAAAGGTGACACTTCATGTCACGATTGTTTTGCTGGTTTGCCAAAACATTTTCCAGCAATTACAGTCCTAAAGGTTTTAACTTTGTTACAACTGAAAATGCTTCTAAAGGACCAAAAAAACTGCAATAATGGTAGTCATCAAGCAAGAGAAAGAAACACAAAAACTAATAAGTAATTATACAAACCGACATCAATAGTAGTCTTGTGTGAGAAAACCAATTATACTCCATTTTACACATTTAAAATTAATATTTGTGAAATTCCTGTTTAATGTTTAGCTTATCTAGAGTTTTTGTATAATAATAACATATTGCTTTGAGCGCAGCGCAGACTGCAAAGAGCCAATTCAGGGTTATAGAGTTTTTGTCCAATGAAGACACCACAAACATTTTCATTCCATTACTGCTTCCTTCATTAAAGTTAAAAAAAAAAAAAAAAAAAAAAAATCCCGATTAAAATAGGATTTTCCTTTGACTTTAAAACTTCCATTACATCCACAACACAGCTTTTCTTCAACAAACAGGATAGTGGGAATCTGCAACTTCATTTATTGCCACAGTCGAAACACGGCACGATCGCTTTGGCGTCTTTGTTACGACTGACACACTTTTTCGTCATTGCGGTGATCACAAAATAATACAAAAGATTTTTTTCATTCAGTTCAAATACGATCTTAAACAGGCGATACAAAATTACCCCCTTTGGGTCTACAAATGTTCAGATGCATAATTAAAAAAACACATGCAGTCGAAACAAGACACCATGATTCAACCACAGAGAGTGTGTCAGTCGTAAACAGACACGATGCCGATATGGGCAGTCGAACGAAGACACCACGTGTGATTTTCCCACGTGGCGTCCTGCTTCGACTGCCCTTTCGAACCCGAATCCTATGATTTCAAAGAAACTAGATAAATACCATCAGTAATCGTTCACATACGTTGCCAAAATGCAGTCTACTTCAGTTTAAAACCCAGCAGAGAACTTTCGTTCCAACAGAAATCGATTTGTGAGAGAAATTGTCCGTCGACCTTTCAATTCCAAAAATAGATGCGCTGCATTTTTTTTCGAAAAAATATTCCGCACGTCTATTTGCACCTGGAAACAATCAATGCTTTAGAACCAAAGAAAGGATAAATCGTTTATGCAGATTTACAAAGCATTATTTCGGCAGAAAAATATCACACGTGTTGGAAATCTTACCTTTATCGCCGAAGGGACTGACACGGCGGGCAGTCGCAACTTCCGATTGTGCACAAGACACGAAATGGAAGCACGTGTTTCTCTCTGCAAACTAAGTGACCAATCACAGCTTCCCATAGATGTGAACCTCCGCCAAGAACACGCGCACGATACGTGAACAGAAAATAGTTCTCAGATGTTCCACAATGTTTGGGAAGAAAAAAAAACAACTGGTCAGTCGAAACACAAACATTTGGACACGAAGCCGATTTGACAAACATTTTGGGCCATCCTACAGCTCAATGATTCTGTCACACTGTAAATTTAGTTCCATTGTGGAGCTATTTCCGCCCACGAATACATATGTGTAAAAGTAGTGCAAGAATGTGTACCTGGCACGTTCAGGACTTGGAAACAAGTTTGGAGATTCGTCGGACACGAAGCGTTTCGACTGACACGCAAATTTCGGTAATAAAATTATCAAAATTTGGAAGTTAAACTACAAAATCGACATATTACCCGTTAAACTACTTATATCTTCTCTGTAACTCACAGTGATTTCTCCCATTTGGGTGAAAATAACAGAGGAAAGTTTGTGAATTTCGGAGGCACTGTTGTCATGTCACAAAATGGCCACGCCAAAGATAGCTTTTTTCAACACATAAACAAATGTATAAGACACAATAAAAGAACAAAACATTTGGCGTTTTGGTGAATATATCTTTATTATGTCACAAACACAAGTAGCAAATAAAAACATTGATACACATAACTAAAATCCGACTTTTAAACGCTGAAAGTATGCACCCCCCCTTTGACCCATGTTCCTGAGAACGACCCAGGTACTAGTGCAGCGAAGACAGTGTACGGTCGTCGTTATTTACATTGGCAATGTGAATGGCGTGTTTTCAGTTCCACTACTCCGAACATAACACTAGGAGAGCAGCAGTTCGCCGCAGATCGATGAGGTCAGCTGCATCACCTTTGGGTTGCTAATGTAATATGCCACAACATAGTCCTTCGTGTTCTTTTTCAGCTTTTCTACCTTGCTGTAGTACATTGTGTTTCTACCCTCGTGCCACAGATGGCAAATATTTCTGTCCACAATTTTGTCCGTCATGGTCTCAATCGCATTGAAGAGCACCCCCTCCTCAAGATCAGGGAATGCCTTCCCCAAGTCCTCAGGCCTCACATCAATATCAATTTGAATTTGAAAACTCTTTAACATTCAAACTACAACCAAAATCATAAAAACAACACATTTACAACAAAGAAACAATCTTAACCTCTTCGCTGCCCCATGACTGGTCCACCCGCGAGACGCTCTGCTGGCAGGTTTCACGATATTGCATACTGCAGTTTACCAATACACCCAATCATTCATAAACAAGAAGGGCAAAGCCCATACGACTCACATGCTTGACCTTGACCTTTATATGACCTTGACCTTCAGGTGACCTTCAAGGTCAAGGTCAAACAACTAAACCTACCAATGACATCATACACAAAGAAATGCTTTACACAATTTTCCTACCAAAATACATGTGACCTTGACCCAAGGTCAAGGTCATCCAAGGTCATGCAACACAAAGCTGTTAATTCAAGACATAGGAAGCACAATAGTGCTTATTGGCACTTTCTACCATGAGATATAGTCACTTTTAGTGGTTCACTACCCCATTTTGGTCACATTTCATAAGGGTCAAAGTGACCTTGACCTTGATGATATGTGACCAAATGTGTCTCATGATGAAAGTATAACATGTGCCCCACATAATTATTAAGTTTGAAACAGTTATCTTCCATAGTTCAGGGTCAAGGTCACTTCAAAATATGTATACAATCCAACTTTGAAGAGCTCCTGTGACCTTGACCTTGAAGCAAGGTCAACCAAACTGGTATCAAAAGATAGGGCTTGCTTTGACCTATATACCACTTGTAGCTAAGGTCGCCATTCTCAATAACGTGGGAGAAAATTGGGAAAATGTGAAAAATGACTGTTTTTGAGACCACATTTATGGCTCCTGTGACCTTGACCTTGAAGCAAGGTCAAGTCACTATGTATGTTTTTGAGGCCTTGTCATCATACACCATCATGCAACATTTGGTGTTGATAGACTTAATAGTCTCCGAGAAAAATCCAACATTTAAGTTTTTTACGGACGCCCGGACGGACGGACGACACGGCTCAGTACATAGACTCACTTTTGCTTCGCATGTGAGTCAAAAATAAAAAGTCAACCAGGGGCCCAAAAACAGTTTGCACAAAGAGTTCAACTTTACTTCTACCTAAAACAGTAAAAAAATGTATGAACATACTTATTTCCAAAGTTATTGATATTCAAAGACGCTATATCCTGAAACCACAAAAAATGCTTTTACAACTTCAGTGCATCATAACTGCTACAAAATGTTGTTTGGAAGCAACCAATGACAATCATCTTTAACATACACTATGTACACCTTAAGAAAAGTAGTAAACTTGCAATAAAAGTGACAACATTTAGTCCTGAGGCCAAGCAGCTCTATCGTTCAAAAGCGTCGGATAGTTGTTCATACCAAAAAAAAATTGGTCTCATGGGTTAAGGGAAAATTCCTTGTTGATATTTTGTACAGTCTAACTTCGAAACGAATCTAAGTAACGTATGATAATTAAAAGAAGTTGGAAAAAAAACTCTATGAAAAACGTCTACCTGATTTGGAGTTGCGTCCCTTGCATACGGGTATCTTATCAAAACAATGGCGCTTGACAAGTGCATATTGCACTGCTGCGAAGACATAACTTCTGTAGATTTAGCAAGTTTCACAGAGATTAAGTGGAATACCATCATATCTTCAAGCAAGCAGTGGAGTACTTTAGACGGTGAAGAACGTGTGATAGCCGAGAAACTTCTTGCTTTAGAATCAGAGCCTGAAAGTGAAACGCGTTGCTATCAGACAATCAGTTTCACGTGGAATGTTACAAGCGTTTCACAAACAAATGAAGAGTTGAACAGGCGAAGCGTCGCTTTGAGAAAGGCAAAGCTGCGGGAGCCGTTTCACCGAGGATAGAAATTAAACCACAAAGACAGAACAGCCGAGAATCGACTACAAGGAGCGAGCATATTCTGCCTCCTGTCTGTATTGTGTGCAGAAAGACGAAGTCAACAAAATGCAAATTGACAGGGACTTGGGCTCCAGAAAAGCTCCTACAAGTAAGTTGAACGTTATACTTTCGTTACATTTTAGTAAAAACTAGTTGATTGATTGCCTGATTGATCATTTGAGGTCTATTTACACCAAGACAGTTATTATAGGCATGTGTAGTACTATGAGTAGTAGTACCCATTCAGCACCGCTTGTGTCAGCATTCAGAATCAGATCTAAACCCAGTTCAGTTGCTAACAACACAACTACTTGCAGAGTAATGTATCAAAAGAAAAATAAAGAGGTTTAAAAAATACAGTGGAAAGAGAACATTGTAACACTAATCAGGTGTTTGTTTCTTTTACACTCTCAATAAGTTATTACAAGATTAAATGCTTGTGTGGGTGTGTGTAAGTGTTTGTGCGTGCGTATCATATCATTGGCATACGCACTTTCTGATGATGATGAAGATATTTAATTATAATTGAAAAATAGCCTATATGGGATTTTGTGTCATTTTCCTATTCCAGGTTGGAACACTTTATTTAATGGCATCACATTTGTTCTACAGGGAGGGCCCACTGCGGAGATCTTCTACAATGCGGCGGTGCAGTTGGACAGACACGATATTTTGCGGGTCATCCAGTATAAGCCCGATCTCCTTGCTGTGGAAGCAAAGTAAGTACATTGTTTCTCCTGCCCCCCCCCCCCCCCCCCCCCCCCTCCCCCCACTCCCTGTATTGTATCACATGATGATCAGAATCCTTAGGCCAAAAATAGTCAAAATTACAAAAAAATTTGCATTTTTCTTGGAGACTATTATGCCTATTGATACTAAATTTGTCATGATGGTGTTTGGTCACTACAGTATGGTATCCTGTATTAATTTAAAGAGACAATCTATTATGATTGAGAAAGTGCAGAGAAGAGCTACTAAACTTGTGAAAGTTTGCAGAGATATGTCATATGATGAAAGACTACAGTACCTAGAGTTAGGGGGGATTTGATACAAACATATAAAATGTACCATGGGTTAGTAGATTTGAGCTGGTCTACCTTCTTTACCTCGTCTAAATGTAATATTACACGCATGTCTGAAGTAAAAAAAATTATTCAACAATCCAGGACTAATCTAAGGAAATTTTCTTTTTCTAAAAGAGTTGCTAATTGGAATAATCTCCCAGTTTCACTAAAGAATGCACAAAACATAACTACGTATAAAAACCAGCTGGACATTCTACCAAAGTGTAAAAATATGTTTTATTGCTATGATAAATGAAATGTATTGGAAAATTACATGCTCAACAGACCAACTGAATATTTATAAAGTTGAGGAAGGGGCACTTACAAATGCTTTGCGGCCTGTTTTGCCCCCATGCTACTACTGCTACTACTGTGATCACATATTGTGTGTGTAGTAGAACTTTGTTAGGGTACTGCTCGTTTGTTTGTGTGTGTTAACATCTTTTTTATACTAGACAGCAAAAGCTTTACTGTTCTGTTTTTCAGGTACCACAAGTCTTGCTACCGGAATTTAAAATATGCTGCAGCCAATGTCGTGGCAATGCATCCCAGCTCTCAGCGCCCCTCAGGATCTTCTGGGAATGCTGAGGAGGGCGATTCATCAGCTGCTTCCTCCCAACCAAGGGCCTTGAATCAAGCTTACAAAGCATTTTGTGAAGATGTGATTCAAACTCAGATGCGCAAAGGTGGCAAAGTAATGACTATGACCAAACTGACCAAGCTGTTTCGAAAAACTTGCAAGAAAGTAGAGGCATGACATGCTAAAGAAGATGAAGGGAGAGATGACACTGCCACCAAGTCAAGATGCCTTGATTCTTCACACTAGAAGAGCATGCTACCAAGCAGCGTTGTGGAGGAAGTGCTGCATTCAAAACATGAACGCCCCAGCACCGGATCAACATGGCTGGCTGTTGAAGGACAGCAGTCTGGCGGTTAAATGGATCTCTCAGCCTGCAATTCCGCCTGCTGTTACTGACTTTGTAAAGTGTGGCTGCAAATCAGGCTGCTCGGGAAACCGATGCAGCTGCCACCGCAACTCTCTGCAATGCACACAACTGTGTGCATGTGTTGGGTGTGTGAACAAACAGCCGGCGTTGGTGGAGGAAGACATGGACAACACAAGTGACACTGACAGTAGTGGTTCTGACACTGAAATGTATTTTGAAGGAGACATTGATTTCATTGATTCAGACTGGGAATGATTTCAACAGCATTGTGTTTGTGTGGAGATTGTGCAACCAAGAGATGTGCAAAAGGATTAGGTGGTGGTGTGTGCACATTGCTACGCATGTTGACTATCAAGGGAGGCAACTCATGATTTGAGTAAAACAAGTTTTTTATTCTTAATTAATTGCTTACTAAACCTGAAATCACTAACATACTCCAATACATGAATTATTGTAATATTTGAACATGCCTACTTACTTTAGTCGGGGAAAAAAAATTAAAACACAATTTATTTTTTAAATACTTTTTACCTGTTTGCGTGAAAAACGAATTTCAAAAACAGAAAAATCTCATTATTTAGATTCTACCCAAAGTTAGAGTATCTCAAAATGTCATGTACTAGGTGTCTTCTTTCAAAATATGTCAAAACTTTTTGGTATGAACTTGTAGCCGACACTTCCTTTTTCTAGGGCTGATAGAGCTGCTTGGCCTCAAGACTAATTGATCAGAAGGATGGTTGACAGATAAATGACGCTAAATTTAGAATAATTCCGTCTTTTCCGTTTCCTGTAGACCTCAGGAGTCATCACTAGATAACGAAATCATTCTAAAATTGAAAACCAAACATCTATAAATCATATCCACATAACAGATAGATATTTGACTCAATCACAATGACATGGATGGACTCAAACGAACCCCCCCCCCCCCCCCCCCCCCCAAATGTTTTTTTTTCTTCTCCAAAACGGGGTCAAACTCGCAGTTACTTGCTTCAAGGAAAACAATCCCAAACTTCTTCAATTTCAGTACAACCTAACTTATGGCCATAGAAAAGCAATCAGAAATGCATACATGCAAGCTTTAAGGGGGCACACAGCCTTTGCTACTTCATCAAAAATCAAGTTTTGAGTTTAACACAAATGAAGTCTGGAGAGTCTCCACAACACTTTTGCATTGTAAATTTAAAAAACAAACATCTACAAATAATTTACCAAAAGTGTGTGTGAGTGCGTGCGTGCATGCGTGTGTGATTGAGAGAGAGAGAGAGAGAGAGAGAGAGAGAGAGAGAGAGAGAGAGAGAGAGAGAGAGGGAGCGAGGGAGAAAGGGAGCGAGGGAGAGAGGAAGGGAGGGAGAGAGAGAGAGAGAGGGAAGGAGGGAGGGAGAGAGAGAGAGACGGAAATCTGTTAGCGTGTGTCGCTGTGTCGATCATGTGGTGGTTGAACGTTGCTGACAGATACAGCAAAACTCGACCAAAAGGCACTAAAAACGGTGAAACGTGTTTCTCTCTGCGATGCTCTGTTTTGAGGTACAGGGTAGTGAAATCGGCATATTCAGCACCTGCGTACTCTTGACCCAACACCCCCTGCGAGAGCATTCCAAACTGCTGAGCAGCGATTGAGAGACAACGGCATTCTAAAAATAGCTTGAGCGAGAGGGGTGCCGCAACAGTGGACTAGCCCAATGGACCTCATGCACATATCGAGGCCCTGGGAGTTACTTCCCTTGTTTTCCGGACCAGATTCCCGCGAATCTTTCATAATGCCGCCTACCAAGCGCTGTGCTTGGGGACTATGTAAAACGGATAGTAGATACCCTGAAAGCTGTGTTGGCGTCAAATTCATTCCCTTTGTGAAACCGGGAAAGTATATGTACCATCTAGATCGTTGCCTTCGCTGGTTAAAAGTCTGCAATCGCCCAGCAAACTAGCTGAACGTAGACACAATCACGTGGCACTGTTGTAGTTGTACATTTGC
>JAWQFJ010010652.1:0-15000 GCA_034096865.1 Theodoxus fluviatilis
GCCCCCTTTACTCATATTAACCACATACGGCCACATATAAGCAACAAGCGCTAAGACGAACCACGTTAATATATCCTCCATCCTCCCCACCACTTACCCCCATCATAACCTGACTTCCCCCTCCCTCACACTCCTCACACCCCCCTCCTCCCACCCATCACCCCCCCCCTTCCCCTCTCCCGCACCTCCCCCCTCACCCTTCCTTGACCCCTACCACGCTCCTCCCCCCCCCTCCCCATTCCCTCCCTCCCCTCTCCCATACTTCTTCTCCCTTCTCCTCACACTTCCTACTGCCCCTCCCCCCCCTCCCACTACGTCATCCACTCTTCTCCTCCTCCTACCTCTCCCCCCTTCCCCCCTCCTCCTCTCCTCTCCCTCCTCCTCCCTCCCCTCCTCTCCTCCTTCCTCCTCCTCTCTCCTCCCTCCTCTCCCCCTCCCTTCCCTCCTCCTCTCTCCTCCTCCCCTACTCCCTCCCTTTCCTCCTCCTCTTCCTTCCTCTCCTCCTCTTCCTCCCCTCCTCCTCCCTCCCTCCCTTATCCCCTTCCTCCCCCCTCTCTTCCTCCTCCTCTCCTCCTCCTTCCTCCCCCCTCCTCTTCCTCCCTCCTCCCCTCCCTCCTCCTCCTCCTCCCTTCTCCTCCTCCCCCCTCCCTCCCCTCCCTCTTCCTCCCTCCTTCCTCCTCCTCCTCCTCACTCTCCCCCTCCTTCCTCCTCCCTTCCCTCTCTCCTCCTCCCTCCTCCTCTCTCCTTCCTCCTCCCTCCTTCCTCTCCTTCCCTCTCTCCTCCTTCCCTCCCTCCTTCTCCCTCCCCCTCTCCTCCCCTCCCTTCCTCCTCCCTCCTCCCTCTCCTCCTCTCCTCCTCCTCCTCCTCCTCCTCCCTCCTCCTCCTCCTCCTCCTCTCTCCTCCTCCTCCTCCTCCTTCCTCCTCCTCCTCCTCCTCCTCTCTCCTCCCTCCTCCTCTCTCCTCCTCCTCCTCCCTCCTCCTCTCTCCTCCTCTCTCCTCCTCCTCCTCCTCCTCCTCCTCTCCTCTTCCTCCTCCTCCCTCCTCCTCCTCCTCCTCTCTCTCCTCCTCCTCCTCCTCCTCCTCCTTTCCTCCTCCTCGCTCCTCCTCCTCCTCCTCTTCTCCTCCTCTCCTCCCTTCTCCTCCTCCTCCTCCTCCCTTCCTCCTCTTCCTCCTCCTCCTCCTTTCCTCCTCCTCCTTCCTCCTTCTCCCTCCTCCTCCTCCTCCTCCTCCTCCTCCTCCTCCTCCTTCCTCTCCTCCTCCTCCCTCCTCCTCCTCCTCCTCCTCCTCCTCCTCCCCTCCCTTCTCCTCCTCTCCTCCTCTCCCTTCTCCTTCTCCTCCTCCTCCCCTCCTTCTCTCTCCTCCTCCTCCCCTCCTCCTCCTCCTCTCCTCCTCCCTCCTCCTCCCTCCTCTCCTCTCCTCTCCCTCCTCTCCTCCTCCTCCTCCTCCTCCCTCCCCTCCTCCTCTCCTCCTCCCTCCTCCTCCTCCTCCCCTCCTCCTTCTCTCCCTCCTCCCTCCTTCTCCTCCTCCTCCTCCCCCCTCCTCCTCTTCCTCCTCCCTCTCCTCCTCCTCCTCCTCCTCCTCTCCTCCTCCTCTCCTCCTCCCCTCCTCCTTCCTCCCCTTCCTCCCTCTCTCCTCCTCCTTCCCTCCTCCTCTCCTCCTTCCTCCTCCTCCTCCTCCCTCCCTCTCCTCCTCCTCCTTCCTTCCCTCCCCCCTCCTCTCCCTCCCTTCTCTCTCCTCCTCCTGTCCGTCCTCCTCCTCCTCTCTTTCTCTCCTCCTCCTCCTCCTCCTTCCTCCTCCCCTCTTCTTTTCCTCCTCCTCCTCCTCCTCCTTCCTCCTTCCTCCTCCTCTTCCTCCTCTCCTCCTCCTCCTCCTCCTCCTCCTCCTCCTCCTCCCTCCTCCTCTCCTCTCCTCCTCCTCTCTCCTCCTCCTCCTCCTCTCCTCTCCTCCTCCTCCTCCCTTACTCCTCATCCCTTCCTCCTCCTCCTCCTCCTCTTCTCACTCCTCCTCCTCTCTTATCTCCTCCTACTCTACCTCCTCCGTCCTCTCCTACTCCTCTCCCTCCTCTCCTCCTCCTCCTCCTCCTCCTCTCCTCCTTCTACTCTCCTAGTCCTCCTTCTCCTCCTCCTCCTCCTCCTCCTCTACTTTCCTCCTCCTCTCCTCCCTCTCCTCATCCCCCTCTTCTCTCCTCTCCTCTCCTCTCTCACCTCCTCCTCTCTCTCTCTCTCCTCCTCCTCTCTCTCTCTCCTCCTCCTCCTCTTCCTCTTCTCCTCTCCTTCTCCTCCTCTCTCCTCTCCTCCTCCTCCTCCTTCCTCCTCTCACTCCTCTCCTCCTCCTCCTCCTCCTCCTCCTCCTCCTCCTCCTCCCTCCTCCTCCTCCTCCTCGTTGCCTTTCCCCTCTCATTACTCTTCCCCATTCGTCGTTTCTCCTTTTTTTCTCGTCACCCCCATCCCATTTCTCACCTTTTCTCTTTCGTCTTCCGTCTTCCTTTTCACTCTTTCTCTCTAACTTTTCCCTCGCCTGATTGGCACAACTCGTGTAACTCTTCAAATAGTATATCTTGTTTCTCAAATTTCATCTCGTTTTTGTCCTCACGATTCTCCCATGTCTTTCTACATACTCTATTTACATTCTGGCTCAGACCGGTAGTGCCTAAAAACTCGCAAAGTCAGTTACGTTGGACAAGGCAACGTGAAGAGGGAAAGATCTGTCTTTAGCGAGAACAACGATGGGTACAGCTGGAAGGGAGGGAAAACTGTCCTCACGCAACAAAAACGTACCCTGAACTTTGTAATCCTGCCTTCCCCGTGCAGACAGTCGAGAACGTAGTAGATTTCATACTTAGGCTACGGGACGAAAAGGAAAGGATGGGCATAAACAGACAGATTGGGGGGGGGGGGTCGTAGTTGTCAACAACCCTCAGAAAAGAACTATCCACTGGGTACGAATGCACTGACTTTGTGTTTATCTTCGGGGTTAAACTGTTATCACGATGCTACGTTTATAACCCGTGCTCTCTGGGAGCAACGAACTTAGCAGTGTCATGAAGAGCAGACAAGCTGGTCCAGAATGGTGCTAGCGCGCGTGTGTGCGTGTGTGTGAGCGTGTGTGCGTATGAGTGTTTGTGCGCGTGCTTGTGTCTGTGTGTGTGTGTGTGTGTGTGTGTGTGTGTGTGTGTGTGTGTGTGTGTGTGTGTGTGTGTGAGTGAGAGAGAGAGAGAGAGAGAGTGTGTGTGTGTGTGTGTGTGTGTGTGTGTGTGTGTGTGAGAGAGAGAGAGAGAGAGAGAGAGAGAGAGAGAGAGAGAGAGAGAGAGAGAGAGAGAGAGGCTGGTGTGTAGCTGCGCCGCTGTTTGAGAACTGGGAAAAACTGCTGTCGTTTAGTAATGCTGCATGGTGTTTGGATGAGCATCTGGCAAGCAGAGCATCATTTACCAAGGACCCAAGCGACTTTTTGAAGGGCTTTTCAAAACCACTGTAGAGTGTTCACACTCGAGAATGCTTGGGGTGCTTGCTGAACATGGAATGGGGTTTAAGGTAGAATCACCGTACTGCCTCTTGCCGACAGGGAGGTTGTGAGCTAGCTTTCGAGTTTGCCTGCTCGACCCAATGCTCTAAAGGTAGCGATTATATAGAAGCCAACAAGCATTTTTGCCACAAGATTATCACGTGATTACTAAATTTAGTATTTTGATGAAAACTTAGGGGAAGTGGCTAGGAGTAACAAACTTTATAGTTGTGTCAATGGAAACATGAAAATAACCATTTACTATTCCCTGCCAAAGAACCCATGAACTTTGCCGAAAATCTGTAGTGATATCAGAACATGGGCTTAAAGAGAACAGATATCAAAAGTGACAAGTACTCGATCATTGCTCTCCGCTCGGCACAACCTCACATGAGACAATCACGAGCAGATATGGATGTTGACGGTCTAAACGGTGCCAGGTTAACTTTTCCCCGCGTGCATATGCTGTCTCAATGTGATTACGTCAAGTTGATTGCCCAGGTATGGTTAACTTTCATGGCACTGAGTTCATTGATACTTTCCAACGCTTTCTTCAGCACGAAACCTGACCTTAACCAACACCAACAGGAAGTGTTCCATCATTAAGGCTGAATGGATGGTTTAAATAGACCAATTCAGATTGCAGTAGGTTATTCTCTAACGTTATGGACTGAAAGGTGAATCAAAATGTCTCCACGAAGTGATGCGTAGAGCCTTTTTTCTGGGGCCGCGCGAGACCACGTCTTATTTGAGCGAAGTGTTTTGAAATCAGAAATGTTATGTGGATATAAATCTACATAATGGCTCCAATTTCGACGGAGTCAGTTAAACAAACAGTTCCATCTATCGATGCTGAAATTATGGAAAGGGTTGGTCATAATGCGTGATTAGGATAAACGTCCTCTGAGGATACGTGGAATGGCGGAAGCAGGTGTGTCAGGACAGAGCAAAGTGTAGAATCATTCTTGCATAACGTGCTCTAGCAGTGAGCGCTCCGACAGGTAATTCACAAAGTACCGATTGTGACCGACATCCTCACACGTTCCCGGAAGAGCACACATAATAATAAGCTTTGCCGATAAGTCTTTGTGTTCAAGCTGTCGTGTGTTATTGGTCACCTGATGGGTCAATGTGAAATGACAGCCACTGATCCGGCTCGCTGAGGATCGTGACACAGCTGAACACACATAAGGAGTTTTGGGATACGCTTTGTCACAATTGGTCTTGAACCTCTGTGTGTACCCATGGACGGACATCGTGTATAATTGTGCAGATGTCAAACGCAAACCTGTCTGTTGCTCGAGCTTAAAAAACTTTCCTTCCGCGCATGACTTTTTGCACAGAATGTAACTGTAGTCGTTGTGTTAAGATATCCGAGATGTCACTCCCCTCCTCCCCTAAAGGATCTATGTGCTCCTTAGTTAGCATATATACAAGAACGAGCAAACCATGCATCGTGTCTGTCCCAATTAAAGCTTTCTTATGGAGTGATTCCACTTCTGAACTCCTATGGGTTGGGGGGAGAATAGTCCCACTGTGTCTCCCTTCGCGATTCGTAAACTAAAAGGGTTATAGCGATAGGGAACTCGAGATTTGGGGCGCATTTGTTAGGCATGAAATATCGAGAAAATCTCGAGGGCAAGGCGTTGCTTACGTCGTCTCGCTCACAAGGAGGCACTCGATGTGAAGGAGGGTGGCCGAAGTAGCTCCGGAAGTCCTTCGCTGCGTCTCGCTGCAGAGGCCCGGATGAACCAAAATGGCGGAAACCGTGCAAATTGGATTGCCGTTGTTAGACGGCAGTGCCTGTAATGTCCTTATCAGTGTCCGAGAATGGAAAAGTGTACGTACACGGAAGTATTTGCTGTTCGAGTGTTCGTTTGTATATTTTGAGGAGTAGGTTGTATAGGTTATTTCTGGACACTGCCGAAAAAATCTTTATCGTTTGCAAACACGAAACACCGTACACGTACACTCTATGAATTATGTTCCTTGAATTGATCGAAATGAATCGAGGCACAACATTTTCTACAAAAGTGTCTACAGTTTAACCCGGGTTGCATATTTTTCGTTGAAAAGGTTCCAGTGCCATTCAAAATGTCACGATGATATGTTCAATCAAGTGAAAAACTGCTGTGATACATGTATCGTCAGTTATTTCGTCTATCGGTAACTTCTTCACCGACTCTCGCCCCAGGACGCAGCCTTGTTCTCTCGGAGTTCCACCTTGCCAATTGATGATTGGCCGTTTCTTAGACGTCTCGCTAGCCTCGGCTAGCCCTCAAGGCGAGCCACTTGCCTAAGAAACGCGCGGCCTATATGCTCTTACTCTAATCATGTCTATTGGTTTGTATAGTTGTTGGCCTTACATAGGCTATAAATGCTGATTGGCTGGAAAATTCCATCTATCCAGCCAGCCAGCCAGCCAGCCTTCCACCCATCCATCCATCCATCCATCCATGCTTTCATCCATCCATCCATCCATGCTTTCATCATCCATCCATCCATCCATCCATCCATCCATCCATCCATCCATCCATCCATCCATCCATCCATCCAACCATCCATCCAACCATCCATTCAACCATCCATCCATCATCCATCCATCATCCATCCATCCATCCATCATCCATCCATCATCCATCTATCCATCCATCCATCCATCCATCCATCCATCCATCCATCATCCATCCATCATCCATCCATCCATCCATCCATCCATCCATCCATCCATCCAGCACTGGGTGTTGCATGTCATTACTAAACTATCATGTTCAACAGGGTTTTGCAAATTCGATATAAAAAGATCAGTCTCTATTGCGCACTTGATTTATCTCTGAATACTAAGCGAGTTAACCAGTTTGCAACCTTCCTTGTTCTCTTATCATTCATAGCGCTTGCATCGATTCGGGAAAGCAAGGGAGACAAACACGCTGTCGCGTAGAAGTTGTCATTCTTGTAAGAGTATTTCAGTGTCAGGTATGAAGCTTCAGGGGCAGATAACTCCAAGGTCATCATTGCAACAAGAGTATTCCGAATTGAACCCCATTTTCAAAATATCTGTTTACTGTTACATTCTAATTTCTCGCTCACGCACTGGTTATCTATTTTGCTTTGTTTCCCGCCTTTATATGGTGCCCACCAAATATAATTGCTTACTTAAATGTGTAAAATATTGTTATCACGCCTACACCTGCCGAATATACTTGAAAAAAGAGGAGTAGGAGGAGCAGGAGGAGCAGGAATAGGTGCAGAAGGAGGTAACATAAATCAAACTTTTATCCTCCTCCTTCTTTTTTTTGCGTTGAATCGAGGATTCATTATTGTGAAAGATTAAAGTTATGAATCCTACTCTTTTCAAAATGGCATTGTACCTCAATGAACTGAAAACGTGTTTTGTTGTGAATGTTTTCTCTCGGTAAGAGAGCGCTAGAGTATTCGACTCCAAAGTTCTGGAACAAACTTTAAGGTTGTGCACTAGTGAAAACAATGAAAATGGAAAACACTGATCTCAATCTGTTTTGGACTATCATTATGAGTAATCTATCATGCAAGATGTATCTTCACAATAAAATGGAAATGCAAAAAAATCTGTAACCATGGCTACAGGAAGCCATCTTGATTTTCCCCCGTATATTTATCAAATGTTGGTCCTCTGTTATAATAATAATAATAATAATAATAATAATAATAATAATAATGTGTGGATTTATATAGCGCCTTACCATGAGTTAAGTCATGCTCAAGGCGCATACATACACAACCATTACAATATACAATAACAGTTAATCACATCAAAGGTAACTTAATAAACTTAATAACATAGGAGTCAGACATTCACTTCAGGCATTCGACAAACTGATGTACAGCGTCACCGCTTAACCATGAAACTGGGGAGAGGGGGAGAAGAGACAGGAGGGTGGTAGGGGGCTTAGGCAAGCTAGTACAAAGAGAACAGTGAGGGGAGGAAGATGAAGAAACTTAGACAGGATTCGGGAACGATTTCAAGAAGAGGTGAGTTTTGAGAGCAGAGAGAAAGGTCGAGGGAGAAGTAGAGTGACGAACAGAGGCGGGGAGGTCATTCCAGATAGAGGGAGCCTGATAAAAGAAAGAGCGTTCACCAAATTTTGTTTTAACTGGAGGGTCCTCAGGAACCTAAGGATTCTTGTGTCTGCGGAAGAGCGTAGCTGTCTAGCTGGTGTGTAGATGCGCATGGGTTTAGAGAGATATTGAAGAAGGGATTCAGCGAAGTAATAGTAGAAAAGACAGGCAATCTTGTATTGGACTCTAGCACTAATGGGCAACCAGTGAAGAGAGCGGAAGACAGAAGCGAGATGATCTGACTTTTTTGACTTACAGATGAGTCGAGCTGCAGCATCTTGCACTCTTTGAAGTTTTATCGGTGAGATATGCGGGACAGCCGGCATGAAGGCCGTTGCAATAATCCAGGCGACTGAGAATAAGAGCACAGACTAGGATAGTAGTAGCTTGAGTAGTGAGAAGGTTCTGACAAGACTCTCTGTTGATATGTTCCCATATATTTAATAATGAATACTTCAATATAGGGCAATGTGAATTGCATAAGAATTTAGTATTTTTTGTAATTCAAAAAGTTATTCTGGACATTTCAAGCAAACAAGAGTTAAAAAACTGGAAAACGGCTGAAAATCAATATACAGTAGCAGATAGTTATGTCGGTTCCATCCCCACCCCTTAAATTTACTAGAGCACTATGTGAAGATTATTCACACCAAATGTCACGAAGATTGATAGTAAAGCATTTTAGCACCTGTGTGCCAAAGTTCAGGTATATATTCGGAAAAAAAGAAAATGGAGAAAACCACACATTTTTCACTTTCATATGACTCCTGCAAAAAGAAAAACCCCTTCTCATTGGCTAGATCGTTCATATTTATGTAAACTGTATTAATATTCATGTAGAGCAGTCGACGGACTTTCTGCCATTACATAGAATGTATGGGTTGCGCGTGCGATCGGTATCGTAAACAAAGGAAAATGGCTCGGGAGGTTAATGAGAGTTCAACATGAACATCGACATTTTTGCTGCATTTCAGCAATTCCCACTAGTACATAGCCTTAACTTCCATAAACTTTGGCCTCAGTCTGAAAGAGATACTTCAAATGAACTGCGTTTGAAACATATTATGGGTAATAGTTTGTTTATTTTTAACGACACAACAAAACACAGAAAGATATAAATCAAGCACGAAAAAAGATAGAGTCGTGGTGTGTAAAACTGCTCTACATAATCATGCACGCCTCCCAGTTTGCTTGCATGTTTCCAAGGCATTCGCAGTCCCAGCGTTACCCCAAGGGGAACCTGGGTGAAGTAATCGAGAGTTTGGGCGTGTCCCCTTCTATGATGGGGGTGAACAACCCGTGACTCACTCCTCAACCCTCGGGTCAGCTCGTTCAGCTATCATATTCCATGAGCTGTTCCTGGGGTTACTCTGAATAGAGGTACTGAAATATATCTCCACAGACACAAAGACAGCGTTCTCTAATTCATGTGATGCAAATATCGAGTCATGATTTCTGATCTGGTAGATAGCTGTGTTAAAGAGGGAGAGGAATCCTAGATCGGTCGTTGGATGATAAAGCAAAAGGGAAAATCGTTCCTTGCATGTCGTGAAGTGTAATCATGCTGATTGCTGTGCCCACATTTCATGACTCTTTCATGTACCGCTCGAAAGCGGCTGTGGTTATGTTTTATGGTCGTTTTGGATGAAAGTTTGCGAGAAAGATTTTTGCCAATTGCTTATTGAATCCTTTACTCACCATTCGAGTAAGCAGCGCACCAACCCACGACGAACAAAACGCGGATTCTCTCTCTCTCTCTCTCTCTCTCTCTCTCTCTCTCTCTCTCTCTCTCTCTCTCTCTCTCTCTCTCTCTCTCTCCCTCCCTCTCTCTCTCTCTCTCTCTCTCTCCGCATCCCCTCCACCCCCTTTAGTGGCTGAGGAAACTGGCTGGTGAAAGAGATTAACTGAGAGGCAGACGTATTTGTACTATTACCATGGCCGTAGCTATAAGTACTCTCAATTTTACTGTTGCGGACTGTTTCACAATGCTAAAATACAAAAGTAGAAATAAGTCAAATGAGCTAGGGAACAGTGACAACCCTGAGCGTAAATTTACGATGTTCGGTAAAAGTCATCATATGTAGGCTACCATTGTTATTTGCATTTTCGCATATTACCTTGATTTCATTTATTCACTACAAGATGAAACCATGTGGGCTTTCTTATGCAGTATTCATATGTTACTAGGTGCGAAGTGCAACTATTTATAATGATTGTTTCTCTGAGTTTTTCCACGGAAAATATTTGCCGCATCCTTTCTGCAAGCGAGAAGGGTAAAAGACACATTTCATTATGAATTATGTATTCACTACGAAATGGCCATGTTTGCCGGGCTCATAAACGAGATTTAGTTATGCAGTATGGGCACAATAGATGTATTTCAAAAACTCATATTAGAGATGCCCAGCTCTGTAGATGTGCACTCGCAATGCCTTATCAGGCCTCTCTACCACGGACCTCCTCTCAGCTGCGGAGAAGAGGAATGGGAACAGAGGATGGGAATGATATTATCCATAGATAATGTGTTCTCGCCATTCACTTTCTCATTTATTTCCCATAAGACTTTACTCGGATCAAAAGCCATCGTCTCATACCCTTTTCAAAACTCTTCTTATCTGCCTGCAAATGCTGAACGTAGTTTATGGCACGAGAGCGGTGAAAAATACTCATCATAAAACACTGTAACTGCACCATATACATGTTTGTACAATTATATCTCAATACGAAAAGAAACATTTAAAAAGTATGCCATACCAGCACGTTTAAGTAATTTCATTCAGTGTGTTTCATTCCAAGGGAATACAGTAATCCAGTGGCCTTAGCTGTACACATCTTGAACAAAAACTGCGAGCCATATCATTAGAAATGTAAGAAGGAGACTGCCCTCAGTTCATTCCCCGAAATTTTTTTTTCTTCTCCAAATCAATAATCAAGCTTCTTAATAAGTTACAAGAACAATGATCACCATTTCTGAGCTTGGTTTTGATCATTTAAAAGTTTTTTTTTGTAAAAAGTTTCGGCATTGAAACATAAACAGCAAACCATCATCAGATAATGAGCTAGCATTAACAAAAATTTAAATACAACGAAATAAACAATTTATTGTGTAATTCTTACGTTAACTTGTTTTTAATTTGTTTGTGGTGGAGTGGAATAAGGCATGATGGTAGCAGGGCGCAGGTATGAGACAAAATCGTAGCTGCTTTCCACAACTTTATTTTTCACCCATGGGTACAGGAGCTGCTGGCTGGTCCGAGGCCTGATGACAATGGCCTGGACCAACCCAAGACCGTGGTACATGGTGATCTCTCTAGACCGTGGTGGTAGTGGTCTCTGTAGTCTCGTGTGCCGTTCTCCCCTTAAGAAGGGAATGCACGGACCTCACAGGAGCCAGGGTGTAGATTATTTCCCAGATCCTAACCCTGGTTCCTGAGCTGTGCTTCCATTTGACAGAAAAAAGAGATTACTTAATTTAACTTACTTTGAAATGACTTCTTACAAACGTTGTCTCATTCAGCATAACACAGCGTATTGAATAAATCACATGCCGTTGCAAGTAGTTGTCATACTTGAGGGAAAACATCAGATTTATAGTCAAAATGTTACAATTCAGATGCCAGATTGAGAGACGGCTCAATAACCAGAGGCCACGCTAATGTAAGGAGTGACTGACAGGGCAGCTGCACTAACAATCAGACCACAGCAGAGGAGGAGTCACAGAGCGGTCAGCTAGTCAGCTTGCATTGCTCAAAGGATGGGGAAAGGGGGTTGGAGAGAGATCTGACACACAGGATTGGGGGTGGGAAGAGACAGAAGCAGGGATATTTCAATAGAGGATGAACACAGTAGATGTACAATACACTTGGTGATAAGTGCACCCTATCACATGCCCCCCTGTGAAATTGAATCAGTGTCCGCACTGATTGAAACAACAAAATACACAGGTCATGGCGTGACCTTTCACTAGAATGAATCCGAGGCTGGTATTTGACTAAATTCCAAGGTACATTCAACCATGACGTAGAAAAAAATAACACGCGCTCGTTATGTTCAAAGACTGGTATTTGACCAACAAATGTGACTAAGGCTGACGATTATCAGGGCCCAAAGTACATCTATAATCTATGAATCGAGCAGGACAAAAATAAACACTGACAATATTGTCTGACATGAGATCACACATTCAGGATCATAGGATGCATTTGACAGGCACTCTTGATCTGACGGTCTCATTCAGTCCTCTTTTCGACTTACTTAGTGGGGCGGGTGGACACTTCAAGTGTTAAGCACAATTTCAATGTGAAACAACTGTTCGAGACTTGAAAATGAATAGGCAGCCATGTGGCATGACATGAATAAACAACTTAATTACTTACAATGAGAGTGTCCATTCCAATGAAGAAAAGTGCATCCTTGTGTCTCACAAAACTGTTCATTGTCTCTCAGCACGAAAAACGAAAACGGCAGTTACAAAATACCAAAATGTCTTTGACGGGAATGAGTTCTGGAGGCGGGCGGGTGGAAGGCCAGCCGTTGTTCTAGTGTTCCGTGGAATGCGTCTGCAATCCTGGGGCGAAGGGGCTTGGCTTGTGGTTCCGGTCACACCAAGGGCAAGTTGGACGGGTGCCCCTGGAGAGGCAGCTTCATACGTGGCTTTACTTCACGGCGATGTTGGGCAGGGATGTTCCGGCGATGACGAGGAATCGGTGGCAGGTGGCAGGTTACGGAGGAGGCCGTGCATTGAATGGCGGCACTGACCATTTTCCTGTCAGTGAGGCGGAGGTTGAGGCCAAGTCTGGAGAGTGGCAGAGATGGCGGATACTTCAAGCTGGAGGCGTACGATGGCGAAATGGAGGCAGTAGTTCTTAATTGTTTCCTCCGTGGAAAGCGTCAGGCTCCGATGGTATTCAGAAAAGTTGTAGAAAGAGCACGATGTCGCATCCTGCCGACAACGCCATTTGTGGTGCCTATCACATGGTAATTCCTTATCGACCGCTACCTTATGCGTTGATCGTTCTCTCTCTCTCTCTCTCTCTCTCTCTCTCTCTCTCTCTCTCTCTCTCTCTCTCTCTCTCTCTCTCTCTCTCTCTCTCTCTCTCTCTCTCTCTCTCTCTCTCTCTCTCTCTCTCTCTCTCTCTCTCTCTCTCTCTCTCTCTCTCTCTCTCTCTCTCTCTCTCTCTCTCTCTCTCTCTCAAACAACCAATAGCATGTGTACATTGATAGTCTGGAAGGAAGACGTCGATTTTGTAACTCCTTAGAAAGCGAGGAACATTTTATTGTCCATCCTTAGTAATAAAAGAAATATCTTACAACAGACTTAATCGACAAAGCAAAAGCGAGTTTCTACACCCCAGTCAAAGGACGTAATACCAATGTGACAAGGAATGTGTCTATGTACATCTCCTATGCGTCCAAAGTACGAGATCAGGAAATGAATGATTCCATAAACCCGTCAAATGAAACTGTATGAAACTTGTATTTAATGTTAACACAGTCGAGCTTTGTACATATACAATGAAATCATCGCACAAGCTCTGCCTGAGCTTATAAGAGAATCCGACAAAAGTAATGTACCGGTAACAATCTGATTCACATATTGAAATTGGCCGTCGACTTATCATGAAATGAGTTCAGTTTTCCCTCCTCCCGTCCCTCTCTCTATCTTTCCCTACCACCCACCCTCTCTCTCTCTCTCTCTCTCTCTCTCTCTCTCTCTCTCTCTCTCTCTCTCTCTCTCATTCATACAAACAACTAGCGCGCGCGAGCACACTCGCACAAACACACTCACAAGCACGCACGCACGTACACACGCACACACACACACACACACACACACACACAAGCACGCACGCACGTACACTCGTACACACACACACACAAACACACACACACACACACACACACACACACACACACACACATCGCATCACATCTTTATTTCTACTCGCACTCATCCTGTCGTATAATTTTCCTTTTCCTCACAGACGTAGGCCTAGGGGAAAATATACACGTAGTTAGAGCGATTTCACATAACATGTTAGGGTTCACTTTACATGGAAGAGGGATTATTTAATGACTCCCAAATTATCAATCTACATCGCGTTGTATTTAGAAGAAAATCTTATGTATTAATGCACATAAAATCTAAGTCGTTTGTTCTTCGCCATAAGAATTGGTATTTGATGGACTCATACTTCATATACGATGCATGTTTACAACACATTTCATCCACGTTCCATCGAACTATTATCATCGCGAAGTCTATGTTGCCGTCCAATGTAAAAAGCAGTCTCATCGACAAATGGTCCATGGGATTTCTGTATTGGAAGGTCATTTATGACCAAGATAGCAAAGAGTCGAATGCAATACTTGTGGGACACCAGCTTTCAATAGCGTAACATGGAAGTGAGAAAGAGAGAAGGGGGAGGGGGGAGGGGGGGGGGAGAGAAAGAGAGAAAGAGATAGAAAGAGAGAGAGAAAGAGAGAGACAGAGAGAGAGACAGAGACAGAGACAGAGAGAGAGAGAGAGAGAGAGAGAGAGAGAGAGAGAGAGAGAGAGAGAAAGGTTCTCTTGTGACCAGCAAAATAACCGAAATAAAAGGCGACAAAATTAACACATGCGGTATTTGTCTTCCAGTAAACCACAATGATACATTTGAAACAAATTATCATATTGTTGCATTTAATAAACTGTTCAGAGAATGTGCGGTTTAAATATACATCCTATTGCGTATTGTAGCTTAAACCAAGACCAAGCTTAAATAAGAATGACAAACTCGAAACAGGATATATTTCCCGCTCTTGACAAACGTCTCTTTCAAATTCAGATATACGTTTTCCACACTTCGATCAATCAGTTTCAATCAGCTCTTCAGCAACAGCGTCTAAGTATGCAGCGATTTAAACATTCACAAATTTCGTTAACGTTGATTTCCTTCCCAAGCTTGTCATTGCAGGGCTAGCGTATAATCATTGTTAATGTATTGGCATACATGTTATCCGTATCAAGTGATGATGATGTTTGTGGTGGCAGATTGGTAATGCCGGTGACGGAATAATTGCATGTTAACATACATCGACCAAATGATAGCCGCAGAATTCGACTTGATTCGCAGAATAGGTTTGATTTGTGCAATGGAATTTTGAAGTTTTTGTGGATTACGATTCTCTCCAAAAGAAAGCGAGTTTTTAAAAACGCAGATGAGTGCTTTTTCAGCATATCTCTTGTGTCAGCAAAGACTTTTCTGAAGATCGCATATAATTTCAGCATTCGCGGTTTGAGGTAAAACGGAGAATTGGGTGACTTCTGCACTGTGTGTGTGTGTGTGTGTGTGTGTGTGTGTGTGTGTGTGTGTGTGTGTGTGTGTGTGTGTGTGTGTGTGTGTGTGTGTGTGTGTGTGT
>JAWQFJ010010652.1:22500-45000 GCA_034096865.1 Theodoxus fluviatilis
GACGCTCACCCAAGATTTGCGAAGACAGGATTGAGTGAGATGAGGGTCTTGCGTATTGAGACAGTCAATGATTTGCAGTCCAGTTATGGTTGATACACACGTAGGGCCTACACGGTACTCGAAAACTCTAGTCACATGGTATGGAAGACGAGTCAAAATTCGGATAGTCATGCATGAAATAATGACCACCTGACGGGTATATACTTTCATGGATGCTTCCGGTGCCGAATTTGCGTCAATTTACTTTTTTGATTGTGAAATAACTGGGCAAGAGGAAGTGACAAAGCTGCCAACGTAATATCTTGCTTATCGATAGGCAAGCTAACTTGTGAAGTATCTTTTCCCTCACTATCTGCCTTTTAAGTCTGCGATTATAATTATCCTCCATTTTTGCGTGTGTCGGAAATGTAAGCAAACACTCACACTCTGGTGCCCCCAATCATTTTAGTGAAAATTCTGCTTTGTGGCAAAGACGTATTTTCCTCAGAACAGCCTGAGAACCAGCACGCAACGAAATTGGAGTCAAACCGGGAAGTTTCCTTTTCGCGAGTTCCTCAGGAATAAGGATGAAATTAAACCTCTGACATATCGTGCGCGGACACTGTGTCTGCGTGCTGCATGCTGCGGCGGCTTTTGTATGCTTCAGCGTGAGAGCAGTGCTAGATACAAGAGAAAAGTGCTTCCTGTCCTCGCACTCTACTCGCGTTACGACATCAGGGTTCTCCAATCCATAAAGATTTACGTCCCTTTATGAGGGTCCCCCTGCATTGCAGGTGACAGTTCCTTTTACGTCGCTGCGTTTCGTGTCTGTGACGCGTTTGAAGACCCGACTGGTGACTGTCCCTGGGGACTTACAAGATGGCTCCCACTGAGAGTTACCTCTCGGTCTCTTGTAAGGGCACCGAGAATGATGACTGCGATAAGTTTTTGCTTAAAAGTGTCCATCCGACCATGTACGCGAAACACTGTGTGTGAGTGCGCATGTGTACGTGTGTGTGTGTGTGTGTGTGTGTGTGTGTGTGTGTGTGTGTGTGTGTGTGAGTGAGAGAGAGAGAAGAGAGAGAGAGAGAGAGAGAGAGAGAGAGAGAGAGAGAGAGAGAGAGAGAGAGAGAGAGAGGTAAAAACAGAGAGACAGAGAGAGAGAGACAGAGAGAGACAGAGTCAGACAGACAAACAGAGAGAGACAGAGTCAGACAGACAAGCAGAGAGAGACAGAGATAAAAGAAGAGTGAGGGGAGAGAAAGAGTGAGAGGGGAGAAGAAATGGTGTGTGTGTGTGTGTGTGTGTGTGTGTGTGAGAGAGAGAGAGAGAGAGAGAGAGAGAGAGAGAGAGAGAGAGAGAGAGAGAGAGAGAGAGAGAGAACTTAACAACTTTAATGTTTAGGCCATATTGGAGGATACAAGCGAACGAAAAGCAATATTGTACAAGAAGTGCTTCCAAAACTGGCTAGGGTTTCGTCGCGCGCAACACGCACAGGTGAATAGGCTCAGTTACTGAGAGAGGGAGAGAGAGAGAGAGAGAGAGAGAGAGAGAGAGAGAGAGAGAGAGAGGGGGACGGACGGAAGGACGAACGGACGGACGAACGGACGGACGGACGGACGGACGGGCGGGCTGACGGACGGACGGACGGACGGACAGACAGACAGACAGACAGACAGACAGACAGACAGACAGACAGACAGACAGACAGACAGACAGACAGACAGACAGACAGAGACAGGGACAGAGGTGTAATGCCACGATGGGAGCATGTGAGGGATATGTTTCATGTCGTGTTTGGAGAGGCGGCATATCTTTTTACGTTCTTGCTGGAATTGAATTAACCAAATGCAGCTGGACAGTATCCAAATAAGTTTGATTTACACTGGTGGTCCTGTTCTCCAACTACGACTTTCTGTTTTGATACAAAATGGAATGGGCTTGTGCATGGTATTTTGACAACCTTTAGGTGTACCACGTGACTCACGGCATTCACACTTCATTGTTGTCATTGAATTGTGACACATCTTTCAAATAAGCAACAACACAGTCATTGACTGGAGCCTTTCACTCCCAGCACTATTTTGAGCCACTTCCAAAAATTAGTTGTGTCCAGGAAAATAAATATATGAGATAAAACAAAAATATATAGATAGTCACAATTATATATATTTTTAAAGAAAAATGATTGGAAAATCAAACTAAGACAATGTCAAGGTCATCAAGGGCAGACAACTAATCATTCAGGGGGAATAACTTTTACTTTCTGACAATTTTAAACCAAAAGAGAACAAAAACAGTGTATTGTAAATTATACAATTACTGAAAGTGGACCAAAAGGCTGCAGGAACATTTCGAAACATATATTACATTGTCTCAATAGGTTCATTATGACAACATGCATCCGAGTTGACAAATACATTTTCCAAAAACAAGCGATCAATTTTACTGGTTTTAATTCCAAACAGACCTCTCCAGCTATAAACATATTTTTAAAATCACATGATGCTTATACAAGTATAAACTTTATATGTAAGTGAAGGAAAATGATTGGAAAATCAAACTAGGACAATGTTAAGGTCAACAAGGGCAGGCAACTAATTATTCATGGGGAATAACTTTCACTTTTTGACAATTATAAACCAAAAGAGAACAAAATATGTATTGTAAATTACAGCATTGCTCAAAGTGAACCAAAATGTTGCAGGAACATTTCTCAACATATATTACAGTTTCAATAGGGTTTGTTTTTCTTTTGACACTGGATCTGTTTCTGGCTGGGTGTAAATTGCTGATGAAGGACATCACCTTGGTATCCTTCCACATGGAGATGATGTGCGAACCCACAGCAGCTGTGTGGAACTAATTCCAACACAAATGATCCCAATAGATTCCAGGTGTCTTGAGAGGGGAAGTGAAGAAAAATATATTGTCTCCATACAACAGATGATTGTTCCTTGGCGGGAGATGTGGCTCGCACAAATCGGTGACGAAACGGTATGCCAACCCATGTTCCACATTACCTGGTACTTTTCCACTGTAGACCTGCATGTCATACACATAAACACAACAGGAGCAGCCCAGTGCCCACACCTTGCTTCCTTTCTTGATGGGCTTCATTAGAAGGAACTGTTTAACGAGGTTCTTCCCTTACCCTTTCACCACCATCTCAACGACAGACAAGTCCTGTCCGATGAAGAAGTTCTCCTGGAATTGTCTGGTCAGGAGGTGAAAGAGAGGGCTGATCTTCGTGATCTTGTCATACCCAGGCTCTCCAGTCTGTGGTCCATTGACTTGCTTGTCGGCCAGGTGGAGAATAGACCACAGCTGCCACCATCTCCTCTTTGGAAACCTTTCCGGAAAGCTGGAAACTGCCAGAACCCAATGTGAGGAGTAGTAGTTGTTCATTTCTGGCAGCCTGTGGATACGCACAAAGAACAACATTCTAATGAATGCTCAGATTTCCACACTGTCAGTGTCATTGTCCCATTCACCTCCACGCTGATATGTATTTGTTTGTTTCACGATGAAGTCAATGGCATCTTGAGGGAACAGCAAGTTTAAAAAGTCAACCGTGTTTGCATCAGGGGGCACTGTCTGCTTTGGTCCATGTTGTACATGGAATAGAGGATAGTCCTTTGGAATGGCTCCGTCGAATGTACGGTCTCCGGTCTCAGCAACGCGTTGTGGTGTTGTTGATCGCTGCCTACCTCTTGATCGAAATCCAGCACCTCTCCTTCGCAAAGTGGCACCAGCACACCCTCTTCCTGTTGATGTGCTCAGTAGATTCATGGCATCTTCTTCCTCATCACTGTCGGAGTCGCTTTCAACCGCAGTACCCGAAGTGATGTCGCCTTCGATCGAATGCTTCTTCAATTTCAGTTTCGTCATCGCTGATGTCGCAGTTTTGCGATTAATCTAACAAAAAACTACCTTCTTCGTCCATGGTAGAGGGTTAGGAGGCCATTTTCCCAAACTGCACCAGTTCACGAGCGACACAATGCAAAAAACCCAACAAAATGGGCCAAGTGCGAGGCACAAACGTAAACAAAGTGCACAGCTATTTGCAGACATGCGGCCTTGGTCACGTGGCCTCGAGTCATATGATTCAGCCTGGGCCCGTATTCACAACTGCAATTTATCGGCGATTTATTTTAACTCCGATTTATCTCTAAACTCAGACGATTCCAACTGCCTGTTCCGCTCTCCCTTGGCTGGAAACCAGTATATATAGCAAAGCGCAACCTAGGATCCTCTGACGAGCGTACCTTATCTAACCGATCAAGATAACGCGGGGCTAGGGGATAAATCGAGTGTTAAAAAGATAAATCGCCGTTGTGAATACGGGCCCAGGGTCTTTGCTGCTATTTCCGTCAGCAGGTTCTTGTGAGATCTGGGTACAAGGTATTCCGTGCATAGAGTGACATAGTTCACATCCCTTGGAATCTGGTACACGAACCTGAGGTAGAGAAAACTCTAGGTCATGTTGGCGGCATGGGCCCATTCTAGGCTCTATACAAGTCTCTGAAATGGTCATTCCGGGATAGTTCTGGGAAATAAAAGATTAGAATTGGGGGAGGGAAAGATGGAGTGGCAAACGTTTGCGTGTGTGTAGTAGATGACGTCACCCAGTTTTGCGAAAATTGTCATTTTCAGATCAGATTTTGTCAAGGGTCAAGACCTCACAAAAATTTCGGCTTATTGGGGAGGAATCACTTCACCGCTTTATTCCGGGAAGATTATGTAACATATCAGTGTTCTTGTACAAATTGCAGTTGTATAAGGCTTTCTCGTCAGGGCTTTGGGGTTCCATTTTCTATAAGTTTGCCGTGAATCGATATGACAGAAATGAATGAGAGTTCATTTTGTCCTGTTGTTTGTACACCTCCCATAGTGACAAAATCTGTGCAATAGCATTCCTTTGTGGGTAAATATTTAAATAGACCCACCACGTTTCCCTTCTCGCTTTGTAGAGAGCGAGTTGTAGGAGTAGGTTGGAATGTTGGCAAGTCAAGAACCAGGTGTTCGGGTGGTTAGAAGCCGTACACAACTTACAAAAGCTGATAGGCCGAAAATTCCACACTCATCCCTCCCTCCACGCATCCTTCCATCCATCCATCCATCCATCCATCCATCCATCCATCCATCCATTCATTCATCCATCCATCCATCCATCCATCCATCCATCCATCCATCCATCCATCCATCCATCCATCCATCCATCCATCCATCCATCCATCCATCCATCCATCCATCCATCCATCCATCCATCCATCATCCATCCATCCATCCATCCATATATCCATTCATCCACCCATTCATTCATTCATCCATATATCCATCCATCCTCCACCCATCCATCCATTCATCCACCCATCCATCCATTCATTCATCCATTCGTTCGTCCGTCCGTCCGTCCGTTCATCCATCCATTCATCCATCAATCCACACATCCATCCACCCATCCACCCATCCATCCATCCATCCATCCATCCATCCATCCATCTATCAGTGATATAACAGCAGATCAAAGAAAAGTTTTTCTCATCTTCAAGGCTCAACATCTGGTAGAAGTGCGTATAACGTCTGAGGTAACACGCATGTACCATCGATGGCAGTGTACGGCGAGGACTTAAATAAATTCAGGACGCAGTCACGTGGCGCGGCAAAACCATTCTGCCCGTAGAGGCCCCGCATTATTCACCGCCTTCTGCTGCACCAGGAAGGTTGCTCTGCCGGGTGACATCAGCTCGTGTATCCTGGCTCCAAATAGCAGCCCCAGGGCAAGTGCATTTCTTTAGCTGGAGTTCTTAGCGTCCTTTGTGCAGCTTCGAGAAAGCAGAGCTGATCTGCGCCACCACAAATACCCCGTGTCAATCCAGTTGCTTTGCAGCTGCAGCTAAACCAAAACCAAAATTAAAAGAAAGGGGGGGGGGGGGGGTAGGATGGGAGGGAGGAGGGAGGGGAACAAAAAGGGGGTAGAAGGGTGGGCGCAACGGTGGGATAAGGTGGGAGGGGCCATGTATGCAAAGTGCAAAGCTGTAACGCTGTGTCGAACACATCTCCTGCAAGACTCATTTCCATTTTCGTGGTCGTGAAGAACTTAGATTCTACTGCTCATTGCAGTACGGGTGCAATGGTCGATGTTGCACCTCTTTACGTGTTGATTTTTTTTTTCTTTCCATGAGATTTACACCAATGTCTCATTTACATACTCAAGACCGAAATAACAAACCCTTGACTATTCGAGTGAGTGCTGAAGGACCGGCACTATATATGAAAATGAAGACGACCTATTAGTTCGTCTGGGCTATGTAAAGCTATTGATCACGAACATCACCGGAGCTGAACAGAGTGAAAGCAAGTCAAGTATATATATTTCCACAATCAGTCGCCTTTTGCGAATCGCGGAGGGAGACGCAGGGGGCCTGTTTCCATGAAAACTGGGAAAATGTTTCACACTGCATACTTCGCTTCACATATAAGTTACTGTTTAAATATATGTGAACATTGTTCTAAAATATATATAAATTTTCTTTCAATCGAATCTTGAAGAGATCTGAACGTATTATCATGAACAACTATGAAATGCCTCTAAATGAGATACTCTCTAGTCTGCTATCTTTTGAGCGTGACTGTCATTTTCAAACGGCCGTATCAGTATACAAAACCTGAGTCGTGACAGAACCCCCACCCCGCACCCTAGGATTAGACTTTCCTGTCTAAGCCGATAACTTAGACACACTCAGTCTCTCCAATATCCTTTCCGGAATCAGACGAAACCGATACGAAAAGGACTGGTAGGGGTCTGCCGACAGATAACCAACTATAGCACATGCGCCATGTTATTGCTCCTCGCACACAAGATAGAGAAGTCACTCCCAGAGGCCCAAAAAGAACAATAAACTATCAAGAGGTGGGGAGCTACCTCCCAGACCCAAAAATGCATTAAATACAGACTACATGTCAGGAGGGCTTCAGACTACGGGTCCAGTCTCACAAGTGACAACACGCAGCCCCCGGGAACGTCAACCCGACCGTTCCTGAACATTCCTCCAAAACCAGGAGACACCAACCCACAACCAAAATAAATAGGTCTGCCCAGATACAATGCTGTCACGTAACGCTGTGAATAGCACCCACACAGGTTTGTCCCGGCAAGACCCAAACCCAGTGTATTGGGACAGGTACAAATGCCAAAAGGTTCGAAAAACCGGATAAATGCAGAGCAATGCAAATCTGTCACTCACACAGTCTCGCCGGGAGTCACATTTCTGATACATGGGGGCCGCGCAATGAGTAAACACGCTGATAGACGACTAATCACAGTGCAAAATAACGGAGCTCATGAAAATACGTCCGCACACCACCGCACCAAACTGAAGAGTCGAACGAGAGAGAGAGAGAGAGAGAGAGAGAGAGAGAGAGAGAGAGAGAGAGAGAGAGAGAACTGAACTGAACTGAAAGTTTATTGTATAGGCCAGTCCGGCCCATTACAAAATGGTAGAGAACGCGTTTGGCACGGAACATAATGTACATTTCATCAGTACTGGTCACCAGTAATGGGAAGTCGGGCGCGGCGCGTAGACGAACGCGAAAAGTCTATCTGCAGATCACTTTCGTGAAGTCCGTGCAGATTGCTGTCTGGAGGCTACACACTCGCTCCGCCTTCTCGGTCTGCCGACGTCATCAGCCCTGCCATGATGTCGTGTTGGTGATCGTGGGCGAAAACGAACTGTTGAGGCTGTTGGAGTCTCAGACTTGGAACCGTCGGCTTCGTCGGCGGGATCTGTAGCTGGTGGTGGTGCAGAGGGAGATCTGTGTGGTTTCAGAGGCTCATCGAGTGCGTCTCCTTCACAACGTGGAATAGAGGCAGCAGCTGTGTCACGTCTCGTTTCCATCACGTTCTACCTGCATTGTGACACGCCTTCTCTTAGCTCTTTCATGAAGTTTCAGATAGCCGCCCCGATGTCCTCAGTCGTTGCCTCTCTGGATGTCGATAACAGCAGGGAGCAAGTATTCTTGTTTTCAGGATCAGTTGTTGAGTATCTGGCTGGAATGATCCTCTTCATTTCCTTTGATCAAGTAAGTGTGTTCGTCGGGGAGGTCAGAGGTCACAGCTGATGGGGCGTTCTGATGTGTGGGTGTTGTAGCTCGTGCATTCCGTGCAGCAGCAGCAAGAGTAGACTCAAATTCAATATTCGCGACATTTGAAATGTGATATTTTTCAAATGGGACATTGCGAGAAGTATGGGGCTTACCCACAGCTCTGAATTCCTCTGCACGTCGCTGGTCGCGTCGCTGCTGTGACGGCGGCTTTCTTTTCCACGTTCCTCGCTCTGCGCAGTGGCTGACGAGCAATGGCTGACCGTCTCGCTGCGAGAACCTCAGAACAACCACGGTCCTGCTCGGTTCGCCGGCAACTTTCCACGATGACATTTCCCCGGTGGTAAGCAGGGATGACAATAACGCTTCGACAGCAGCTGGGAAACCGGCAACTGGCATGGCGTTGTTGTGTTGTCAGAAATGTATCGGAGCCGAAGTGTACGCGACTTTTCAACGCGCGCGCCACTAGGAGGGAGCCCCGAGAGAGGGAGGGAGAGAGAGAGAGAGAGGGGGGGGGAAGAGAGAGGGGGGGGGGAAGAGAGAAGAGAGAGACAGAGAGAGAGATGAGAGAGAGAGAGACAGAGAGAGTAGAGGAGAGAGGGGTGGCGAGAGAGAGAGAGAGAGAGAGAGAGCGAGAGAGGACAGAGAGAGAGAGAGAGGGGGGGGAGAGAGAGAGAGAGAGAGAGAGAGGGAGGGAGAGAGAGAGAGTAGAGAGAGAGAGGGGGGGGTGGAGAGAGAGAGAGGGGGGGTGGAGAGAGAGAGGAGTAGAGAGAGAGAGAGAGAGAGAGAGAGAGACAGAGAGAGAGAGAGAGAGAGATAGAGAGAGAGGGGGGAAATGCGAGCTAAGCCAGAGGTAAAGTTTGTCACGACCTTCAGCATAAACATTTTTCACAACTATTGAATACAAAGTGAATATAATTATGGTCAATAGTTGAATAATTAGTACGAAAACCGACTTGCTCGAAACTAAATTTGTTTTCTTCCTCTGCCCAAAAGCGAAAACGATTTGTCAGGATGGACGTAAAACGTTTGCTAGTATTGCTCAGCAAAGAAATGCCGCTGTAGTTTTTCGGGATCAATCTATCACCAGATTTGAAGATGGGTACAATAAGGACGTGACACCAACTTCGAGGGAAATACTGCTTTTCATACATTGTAGAGAACAGCCTAGCCAGAAATGGAGTTAAAGGTTGCCCGCCAGTTTCAAGTAATCTCCAGGGATGTCATCTGATACTGGAGCTTTGCCTGTACTCATTCTAGCGAGGACAAACCGGACTTCATCTTCAGTAATGGGAGCGTCCAGTTCATCGTACGAAATACGTGTGTTGTCCTCGGGCATTTCATCAAGACGGCGTTTTCGGCTGAATAAACTTTTTTAATGACTGTGCCATGTTTGGATGTCTATTTGAGGCGGTTTCACTCTTTGGCCAGTAGCTCTCCTTACTAGGGACCAGAAATGAGAAGGGTTATTGACGCTTTTGACGAGAGTTTCGCACGATGCTCTTTAGTGCTCTTGTTTCTTCTGTCGTATTAATTTCTTGTAGTTACTTCTCAGTTGCACGTATAGATCCTTGGAACGTGTATCGCCCCCTTTTCTGAACTGCCCAAGCGCCTCCTTCACCTTCCCCTTAGAATGACTGCACTCCAAGTCAAACCACCTTGCCCCGTTGCAGCTTGCCGATGTCTGCAGAGAAACTGTGCGATACATACAGCTCGCGTTAGACAACAAGGCGTGCACGAACATGTCAAGAGCAGAATCAATGTTTGTTCCTATTATCTCTGTGACTTTTTAGTCAAACTGTGGTGGGGTGCATATGAACCTACTATGTTAGGTGGTAACTACGTCGTAGTTGTCTACTTCGTTGTTCACAACTTTGAGTTGTTCCCAACTACGACAGTAAGGTGTGCATGAGACGCTACTTGGTCGCCACAACGAAGTAATGACCCAGATGAATATTTATTATTATCTTGGGATATCCCATCTAATGCGCATGCGTAGAGGTCACTACAAGAGGTGACCTAGCCAACTCCTTGCACAATTCAATGGCCGACCTGTCTCCGGTTCGCACAGAAAACGCTCTATTTTGGGATACTAGAAACCCATCCAAAGAAAATGTAAGCCATGCACAGCATTAATTTATCAAAGCTGTATGTTGAATGCATCAATAGGTCGTGAAAGCTCCTACATTTTACAAATGGAAAGCAGGTCGACGCATCCACGCCGAACCATGTGTTGACATTGTGTACAAAGCTAGTTTTACCTGAAGCCATGAACACGATGCATTTAAAATGGATTTTTGTTATGTACACACTGTTCAGATTAAATTGCTTTATTTTTGTAAACGAGGAAATGCGTGTCGACGTACGCCAGGGTTTCACGAGTTTGGTGGGGAAAGTGCGCGCTGAGGCTCGAGCGAGAGCGTAAAATCATGTCAACACAAACGATGGCAACACATGGTTCGGCGTGGATGCGTCGACCTGCTTTCCATTTGTAAAATGTAGGAGCTTTCACGACCTATTGATGCATTCAACATACAGCTTTGATAAATTAATGCTGTTCATGGCTTACATTTTCTTTGGATGGGTTGCTAGTATCCCATAATATAGCGTTTTCTGTGCGAACCGGAGAGAGGTCCGCCATTGAATATTGCAAATAGTTGGCTACTTAGCCGTGTAGTGCTGATACAGACCACCACTAAATTTTGGGTTGTTTAGTGGCCAACTTAGGAGGTAACTACGCGTATTCAGCTTTCATGCACACCTTACTTCGCAATTTAGTAGCAAACTTCCGATTTAGTTGCCTACTACCGTGTAGTAGGTTCATATGCACCCCACCACTGGCTACGAAGTGCATAACTCGCAATACCTGCCTCCAGTAACCGGCGCAGGGTTCTCGGCAATGTCACCTGCTAGCAGCAACCGTGGTGTGAGATCGTGTAGGTTTTTGCCAGTTTACTTCAGTTTCAGGGTGGAAATTAAAATCACGGTCAGGTACAAAACTACCAAAAGCTCGACTGCCTTCGTTTTTCCGAGTGGCAAGGAAACACCCTTGTGTGGTTCCCAAAACTGTTCTGATGTAAAATTAGTCGGCGGTTTCCATTCCTCGTTGCTTTTCACCTTGCACGGGCCAGCACGCCCCAAACATCTCACACAGTGAGCTCCAAGTCAATACCCATCATATAGCGTGAGCAGATATCACTGGATGAAATACTTTCTTATTGAATTATTAAAATTATAAGTTATAGCACAAAGACGTTAAATCAATTAATTAATTAGATTAAATAGTGTGTGCGGGTTCCGTGCAGATTTCAAGATAAATGCATGCAGGATGTCAAATTCAGCATAGTCGACGCACAGCATTTTCAAATTGTAATGTTAGGAAGTCGCTGAATTATAAATCATAAATCACATATACTTCAAAAGTCACAGCACTACTATTTCTGAAATCCCTCGTGAACGTCCTTAAGTAGACAGCGTTAGGTTACAAGTACTTCATTCTACGCGATTTGTGGGATGGCAAGGACAGTCGTGACGAAAATGTGCTCGAGTTGCAAACTGTACGGTTCGAACCATCTACTGCATCGCAAAAAAATTATCACAACAAAAGTTTTCACAATTCAAGATTGTACTGAATTTCCCAAGAAACTTACACAGTTTTGTTGACGTGTACACAGCGGTGGACTGGTAGCAGGCCAGCGAGGCCAGGAGCAACCGTAGCGGCGTTAGTGTTCGTCGCAGTGGAGCTTGTCGCAGCACGTCCTTCCTCCGCGACGCCAGGGGCGCGAATGAGAGAGAGAGAGAGAGAGAGAGAGAGAGAGAGAGAGACAGAGAGAGAGAGAGAGAGAGAGAGAGAGAGAGAGAGAGAGAGAGAGAGAGAGAGAGAGAGAGAGAGAGAGAGAGATAGAGAGAGAGAGAGAGACAGAGAGAGAGAGAGACAGAGAGAGAGAGAGACAGACAGAGAGAGAGAGAGAGAGAGAGAGAGAGAGAGAGAGAGAGGGGGAGAGAGAGAACGCACGAACAACGAACGAACGTCATAGTTTATTTGTTAGGCCTCCGGCCAGTCACAATATTTACAAGTTTGCCTCATCGGCATTTGTAATTTCTACAGCTTCTTGTCTACGCTATGTATTTGTATTATGCTTTAAAGCAGGTGTGTAATAAACTCAGTTCACAACTGTTATTCATGTGTCAGTCCAGCGAAATTGTTATGAAATCTCATTAAGCTGCAAGTGGGCGATGTTGTGTTAGTGGGAGAGTTGCACGAGATTCTCAACTACTGAGCTTCGCCGCAAACAAAAAAGGGGAAACTTGCGAAAAAAGACGTTGTTTTGAGCCATACTGCCTGAATGCATTGCACGAGCCAGATGGAAAAAGCAAACATGATGCACGTGCAAGCACTGCTGTTTATGTGTGAGATGCTGTCACTTGCTTGGCTCTATAGGAAGGCATTCTCCCAGTAGTTGGCCTGATCTGACAATGCCTCCACGAGAAAATTGAGCGAGTTCGACAGGACACGAGCAGTTGCATGGATCCAAGATTGTGTTCTCAAGCGTGAAGTGGCCAGACGTCTTCAGCCGTTCAGGTATCAATCTCGGTCATTGTCAGACTGACTCAACGCTACGCAGCCACAGGGAGGGTCCAGGAAAGACGCATATTTGGTCGACCAAAAAAGACAACCCCACGTGAAGATCGTCTCATTGAACGAAAAGCCCTGCAGACAAGAACAGCCTCTTCCAGCATCATTCGAAGGCAGCTGAGGGTGGCAGCTAACGTCAACGTCTGTCAACAGACCATACGGAACCGCCTTCATGGGTTTAACCTCCGTTCTCGTCGGCCAGCTGTACGGCCACGCTTAACTCCAGTCCATAGGGCGGCACGCCGCGCCTTCTGCAGACATCACGTGAGGTGGATACGTCATCAATGGTCCCAGGTCCTATTCAGTGATGAATCATGCTTCACCATGAACCACAACGACGGCCGTCTGAGGGTCTGGAGGAGGCCAGGGCAACGTATTATGGATGCCACTGTCCAAGAAAAAGTGGCCTTTGGGGGAGGTTCTGTAATGGTCTGGGGGCCCTTCAGCCTTTACCACAGAACACCCCTGTATCATGTACAGGGTAACCTGACTGGCCAGATACTGGGATGAGATCCTTTGACCGCTTGCTGTGCCTACACTGCAGCAGATGGGACCAAGGGCTGTCTTCCAGGATGACAATGCCAGAGCCCACCGGGCAACAGTGGTCAATGACTTCCTGCAGCAGTCTGGCGTCAACAGAATGGAGTGGCCAGCATGCAGTCCCGATTTAAACCCGATTGAGAACCTCTGAGATGCAGGCTGAGTGGCAGGCGCTACCTCAGAGGATCTTCACCAACCTGGTCAACTCCATGAGGACTCGCTGCGTCGAGTGCCAGAACAGCCATGGTGGTTATACGCATTACTGAACTTTTTGGAGCATCAAAATGCCCTGTCTTGTGATTTCAATGATTTTGTGAAATCGAATTTCGATATGTATCCACTTTGATTACATGTACACACCAAACTATTGCTCGAAATTAAACGCAATTTTGTGTCGTTCTCCATGACGGATGGAATTAAATTTTTGCTAAATTGCAACGCATTGGCTTTCTTCTTATCAAAGTTATGACTGAGGGTGCAAGTGATCCTTAACTTTTTGTGCGTAGTGTATAATGATCACTATCAGAAAATAAAAGCCCAACATTTCTCAAGTCAATAATTTTGTACATGTATTTCCGCCTTAGATCTTCATATACTGGGCAGCCATACAGCAAATGAAATTCGCATTCAAATTCATCACTACAGGAAGGGCAAACATACAATGCATCTGGATTCCCGGGATTATAGCGCAATTTGTGAGGGTATAATTCACTAAATCCAGAACGGAACTGTATGTACACATCACGAAAAGGTTTTTATCGAGTGCATACAGGCAATTTTCTCTTCCCCCATCTTAGCTTTATCTGGCAATAAAATCTATACCTAGCACTACTTAGCAATGCCTGTTTCCAGTCATTACAGAATTCAATGATCAAACACCTTTTCAGTTCCTTAATGAATTCTCTTTCATTTTGTACACTTTTACTCACCCATACTCGTTCAAAACCGTGCTTACATAACACAACTTTCATTTGATATGCCCAATTTTTCAGGTTAGAATTCATTTGCATTTTGTATATCAACTGTGGGTATCAACAACTTTCCATACGGAGTAGTCGCAACCAGTACCTTACTGAACGTGTGATGGCATTTACCTGATGTGAATACCTACTCGTTTCTCCATAAACAATTAGATGTGGTGCCTTTATGGGTAGATTTAAGAATCTCTTCAAAATGCCCATATGTACACTTTCTATTAAAGAACAGTTACACAGCCCCCACACTTCTGAGGAATATATCACTATACTGAGAACTTGAGAGTCCAACATTTTGAAAAAAGCATCTGGTGACAGACACTGAAACCTTCTCACACATCTTGTAAGTTGTGTTGCACTGGCTTTCGCTCTCTGCACAAGGTCTATTTGAAGCAGATTTGACGATAGCCTAGTGGTGAACAAAGATCCCAGATATCTATACTCCGAAACCACTTCTAACAGCTCATTACCCAAGTATCACCTTTCGTGTTCTGCCAAATAGCCCCCATTCCTGAATACCATAACCTTTGTTTTTTCCCTATTTACCATGAGACTGTCAATATCATCGGCACCTCTCTTCAGTGTGTTCAGTTGGTTTTGCAAACCCATAAGTAACAGAGTCGGATACAAGTACTATACCATCATCAAAAAGTAATAAGTATATATGATGACATTGCTAGGCATTATCTGGATACCATGTTTACCATTCTTAAATACCATTTTGGCAACATAATTCACTAAAAGTGCAAAAATTATCGGCGACATTTTGCAACCCTGTTTCAACCGTGCATTACTTTCAAAAGAGTCCGAATACTTACCATTGCACCTTACACTACATATAACTTGTTAATAAATTGCCTGAAGCATCTTCAAAAATCTTCCTCGGATTCCGTACAAAGTATCTCCCACAGTGCAGACCTGTTGACAGTGTCGAAAGCCTTCTTAGTCAACAAAAGCTGCAAACACTTTTCTTTTTCTTCCTAAGTAACGTTGAATGACAGAGTGAAGAGCAAATATATTGTCTACAGTGGAGTAACCTTTTCTAAACCCAGCCTGTTCTTCCACAATCACGTTGTTAACCTCTGCCCATGAAGTCAATCTGTCAGTGAGAATGGACATGAACACTTTGCTGACCACACTTGTGATAGATATACCTCTATAATTGTCAGGGACACGTGAATCACCCTTCTTGAAAATTGGCAAAATGATTTACTGTTTCCAGAAATTAGGATATTGCCCCTTGGAAAAAATAGAATTGAGTATGTCGCAAGACAGCGACAAGGTAGGGTGAGGAAGTGTACATAAAGGTCGGCACGGGCGGCGTCGCTGTTCCGGAATTTTAGGAATATGCTGTTGCGCCTAAAATTAGTAACAGAAGCCAAAACCTCATCTCTTGTTGCTGAGGAGTGTTGATCAGAGGAGGGGGTAGAGGTACAGAGATTCAATTTTGGGGGGTAAACGAAGGGGCAGCGCACAAGTGAAGCACGAGTGATCTTGTGGGGTCTGGCATCACCACGTGGTATAATCGGATTCTTCTAATTGGCTGATTTGACCTGGGGGCAGTGGATCGTTAGGCATTGGAGCGCCAAGTGGATTCATTCCACTGCTTGCTGTATGAGCGAGCCGGACGTGTTTGGCGATGGAAGTCGCATTAGGCTCAGGAGACGCGGGAGTCTGCCTTGAGCACTATCATCGGTTTGAAGAAGGCTTGGGGCCTTTCCTGATGTAAGCACCGTCCGTATTCCGCCAGGGTCTGCTGAGGTATGTTGTTGCAGTTCTTTGGTTGAACGTGTAAATACCGTTTGTGAGGGAGGGAACGCCATTTTTCTGACTAAATTATTCCGTGAGGGAAGAAGGGGTAAAGTTGAATTAAGTACCTCCTCAATCATCCTGGGAGATGAGTAATGACTGTGGAAATGGGAAAGTGGGGGGAAATTCAATTACCTGTGAGCAAGTCAAATTATGGGTTCTCGTTTCTAATGACGTCTGGGGTACGTCTATCGTTATTGGGGAGCGAGGTGGGGGAAAGAGCTTTGAATGGAGAGTGCAGCGGCGGCTGTGTTACTCCCTAGTGATTAGTCGTTCTTGTCTTTGCCAGGCCACACTCGGACACTTGTCCACACTCGTCTGCACTAGTGAGTGTCCACGCTAGTGACACTTTCGTATACTTGCTGTTAGCTTGTATCGGCGTACCGGCATGTACGTGGAACGGGGTGCCGTTACCGCAAACTGGGTTTGCGTGCGGTGAGCCGGCCCATCTCAGGGTGCCACTGCGGTGTGTTAGTCGTGTCTGTGAGTTCACGCCTGCGGAGCTGAGCTATGGAGTCCTGTGGGGGTCAGTCCAGAAGCTGCCGAGGGTGAAAAGGGTCCCACCGGAGAGAGCCATTGGTCACCGAAGTGACCAGTCCTAAGGGTCAGCCAGGAGGCTGGAGTCCACATGTCCCAGGGATACAGAAGGGGGCGGAAGTGCACCTTCCGCTGGCTGCTGCTCGGAGGATCATCACGACTGGAGGGGTCGGAGGCGCTCAGACCAGCGGCCTCACGCACCTGTGGGTACCACAACGGAAGGTCGACGGCACGTTGGACAGCGGTCACGTGCAACTGTGGAGTACCTCGACGTGAGAATCAGGAGGGCGCGTGGGCGTGAAGGCCCGCGCGCAGCTGTCTGTGTAGACAGCTTTGGTTATGTGTCAACCGTGCTCGGATTACTGTGTTGTTTCCCGGAGTGGAGCGAGGACACGAGTGGTAAGAACGCTTTCTCTTATTTCCACTAAATCCATTGATGAGACGGAGGGACTGACAATAACTTTTGGCTGATGCCATCGTATTCTCATGAGAGCGTTGAGCTCATTCGTCGGAGGGAGAGAGAGGGTCTATTGATGAACTGGTTCACTGCTAGAGTGGAGTGGAGGAGCGGAGGACGGCGTTAGCCGGTTTGTTGACTTATGCTAATTAGGCGACAGTCCCCTTGCACGCGCAGCGTGAGCAGTGATTGGCTGAAGCCTGGTTACTTCATCATGAGTTGTCTGAGGCCCCGCCTGTTTGAGACGGGTCACCTCAGCTTTGAACTTGAGCGACAGTGAGGTTGTGGAGTGTGCTGTATTTCTTTTGGGGATTTGGCCATTTTTGTGGGTTGGGATTTATTTCATTGTTGTGTCCTTGATTAAATTATTGTGAAACTTTTCCCTTCCCTCAGTTGTCTTATTTTTGTTGTTGTTTTACTTATTTGTTTATCTTTATTACTGAAGGAAGTGGCAACAGGGTTTTGGATGAAAACCCTCGGGTGGAATCTCTCAAGTTCTTAGAACTAAAAATTGAAGGAGCAATCTTTTAATTTAATTTTTTTCCACCACCACGTCACAGAGTACAATAGTGAACATCTCTATCACGGGTTCTGTAATGCACTTTATCATCTCTGTTGTAACAATAGGCTTGTTCACGAGGCGCAGCAATGTGCAGCGCTGCTCAGCACTTGCGCCGTGAAACGGGTTGTTCAGGACGCGTAGCGCTGCAAAGCGCTGCATGTGATTCCGTGCTTTGCAGCGCTGCGCATCCTGAACAAGCCGATTCACGGCGCAAGCGCTGTGCAGCGCTGAGCATTACTGCGCCTCGTGAACAAGGCTATTGTCTTTCCCTGCAGATTTGCCTCTCTTTAATTTACTAATAGCACGCTTAACTTCATCTTTACTTATGTCAGAATCCAAATATCCCAACTCAATTTCTGCTATGCTTAGAATATTACCATCTATTGTTTGCATTCTTTCCTTAGCACACACTGATAAAAGATCGCGAAAGTAATTTCCCAAAATCTCTAACTTCATAGGACATTCAACAGACAGTTTAGAATTAATGTTTCGTACTTGTTTCCAAAATTCAGCGGAATTAGGCAGACTGGTAAGCAACGCTTGGATCGTGCGTCTTCTGTACCCTGCTTTTTTCTCTCTGATAAGCTTTTGGTAAGCCTTTCTTTGCCCCATATACAGCTGCTTATGTACAAAAGCATTCGTACGGATGTAACGACGATAGAGGAATCGCAAATTTTGTTTTGCCACAACACAGTCATTGTCAAACCATGGCTGCCTCTGACATTTTTTCCGTACCTAAAATCTCTCCCCATTGGTTCGGCCGCCCTGAGTAAACAACCCGTAAATTCATCGACTGCTGTATCAATATCAAAATCGACGGAACCAACCAATTTGATCAGATCAGATTGTTCCACACACTTCGTCAAAGCCTCACAAATTGCCTCTCACTATCTGGTTCCCATATGTATTTTTTCACATAGACGTTCTGGGGAACATCATCTGAGATTGTAGGGCGACATTCAATACACAATTCTAAACAAAGATGGGATGTCAATACATTCTCCTTCACAAACAAGGACTTACAGTATTCCACCAGCTCACATGACACTAAAAAGTAATCGATGACACTATTTTCAGTAGCTGAAATATATGTATAATTTCCTTGTCTATCACCGTGGATACAACCATTAATAATGTACAAATCAAAATCGAGGCAAACTGACATGAGCTCAGTACCATAATCATTCATAATGCCATCTAGAGAATTTCGAAATTCATACGGAGTACCAACTCGTACATCAGTATACTCAGAACAGTTACCATTATTTAGATTTCCTGTGCGAGCATTGAAATCTCCGCATACCGTCACTAAACAATCAGGATAATCCGAGTATACTTGAAACAAACAATTTTCCAACTCCTTAATACCGCTAGTCACATTAGCCGCCAAATAGTAAGGGGAATCCATAGGAGGCAAGTACACACATACCAATATAACATCTCTATCGCAGTAAAGAAGATTCTTAGAGACCTTGAAAATAAGGACGTTATCAAAGTGGCATGGAACTGCAGTTACAAAACGGATAACAGCATGGCTAACGCAACATATCACACCCCCTGACCTCCGACCTCTCTCTGAAAGCTTCCGAGCAGGAGCAACAAAACAGACAAAATGCTTATTCATAAACACATTATCAAACTGTTCCACAAAAGTCTCAACCAGACAAACAAAATGAAATCGACAGAGATAATTCAAAAAGTCGGGGTCATCAAATTTAGACAGAATGCCATTGACATTCCAAGAAAGGAGTTTGAACATACCTACTCCTGTACTGTGGCAGTCTGACGTGACGCGGCTTTGACCTCTCCCCTAGGCGACAGCGGCGTTTGCTTGCGACCTTGACCTGGCTGCCAATCGCATCTGGACGCGGTCGTGTCGCCCCAGTCGGTCGGGCACCACGTGCAGCTGGCCACCTCTGAAGTAGGCGTGGTTGCCTGCCTCCTTGGCTTCTCTTAGCTGTCGGCGTTGCTGCTCCGTCCTATCGCTCGAAACACCTATCCCTTGAGCCTTTAACTTGTCTCTACACCCGATGATGGCGAACTTGTCGGAGCTTCTGTTGAGGCAGGCAATAAGGGGTCGAGTCTTGTCCGGCGAGGGCTTCCCAATGCGGTGAGCTCGGCGTACATCCCTCTGTTCCAGGCTTGTGGGCAGGACGTCGTTGACAATATCTAAAAACCTTTGCTCACAGTCTCGGTATGACTCTTCTTGCTGCTCAGGCACGTTGTACAGAATGACATTATCCATGCAAGAGCGTCGTTCCTGGCCTTCAATTCTCTCCTCGGCCTTGTTTACTTTTGTAGTTACTTCTGCTAGCCTGTCTCCGAGATGGTCTATCCACTCTTCTTGTGAAACTAGCTTCTCCCTAACCTCTGCCAGTTCGCTTTGGAAGTCCTCCAACTTGCGTTGCAGGCCTTGCACCTCACCTCTCAGCATTTTCATCTCCACCAGGATCGCTGCGGTCGCATTTTCTTGTTTTTTTTCCCAGTCTGCATTAAGAGAATTCCAGATCTTTCTTCTCAATCCCAGGTCCCGGATTCTCCTCTACGGTGACAGGAGGAGGAGGAAGGAGAGGTTATGGTGGCTATGAATGCGGGTTCCGCCTGCTCCCATGGTGTCGACGCGGGTTCCGCCTGCTCCCATGCAGTGAAACAAAAGAACTGGCGAGTTGCCTATCCAGCAGTCGTTCACCAGACGGCGAGAGGCACGTGGGAGCGCTGAGTCCAAGAGGTGCACGCTTTCCATCCTCATGGCAGCCGTGCATGAAGTCATCGCCCCTAGCCCCGATGCCGCCAAGTTCAACACAAGTCTAAGAACAAGGTCAAGCATGATCGCCACGGTGAAGATGCCAACACGTGTTCGCACATCGCTCAGCGAGTTGCAGCTCACACTCAGTTCCCGCACGCCGCGCATGAAGTCCAATTCTAGCACGGTATGCTTCGAGGTCAATGCCCATCTCAAGGCGAGAGTTAATCTAAACCGGATAAAGAGAGAGAGAGAAAAATAAAGAGACAAAAACAGCAACAACAAACAGCATCACACAATCACCATCAGAGCGCAAAATAAACAGCACTCGCCGAAACACCGGAGAAACCTACTAAACAAAACAATCGTTCCAAGATAAACCCACGAGAGATTCCGAATCTGTGCCGTTATCTCCCAAAGGCGGAGGCGAATGAACAAGTGTGATTCCGTTCAAAAAGTAGCACGCAAGGAAAACAAGTCACAATAGTCTTTAAGCAAGAACGGTAGAAATTCCCAAGTAGTTGAACTACACACCGAAGAATCTCAAAACCTCTGTGTTCGTGTCCCTCTCGCAACTGCTGTGGAAGGTAATCAGGTCCGAGTCAATTTCAAGCACAGCGTTCACGGCCCGCCCAAGCCGAGTCACGAACGTCGAAACTGATACGGCGATAACGGCAACATTCTTTCAAATTTCAAAATAAGCGCAGCAAGGAGTTGCACAACACCTACGTGGTTATCTCTGTCCAGCTCAGGTGGTGAACAAGGATTACTCGGTTGCAAGCTGCACAAAGGAACACAGTACAGGCCGATATTTACGGGAGCGCCACAAAACACGTCTGCACTGGACGACGACTCTGCCGGAAGTGAGAGAGAGAGAGAGAGAGAGAGAGAGAGAGAGAGAGAGAGAGAGAGAGAGAGAGAGAGAGAGAACAAACGAACGAAATAATTTTACTGTTTAGGCCTCCGGCCCATTACAGTGGTTGATCAACACAACAACGAAAAAACAAATGCAGGGAAAACGTCAGAACTGGTTTCCAGTCATGGAAGAGATACGCGCACGGGAAATTACAGTCATATTCGCGAAACACGTTATCTGCGTGAAGTCCGTGCTGGCTGAGGTCGTTTCTTGGGCAACACACTTGGCTCCGCCTTGTGTGTGTGTGTGTGTGTGTACTTTGACGTCACTGTCTGGATGTCCGAGACCCTGGCTCTGTTGATGTGATGATGTGGCGGCTGTTGGTGTTGGCATCGGGGCAGGGTAGTGACTTGTCTCCTCACTGGCGGCAGCAACATATGGCGGGTCTGACGGAGGAGCGAGAGACTCACAGGCAGATTTGGCGACTTCTGATGAAGTGTGTCGATCACAAAGTTTCACGATGCTCTCCCTAATTGGCCTCATGTGACTCTTCACTTCCTCCTCAAAACGCTGACCAAGTCTCTCGCCCATCTCGCGCATGAAATCGGCAACATCGCTGCGATGATCCGCTCTGGAAACACCAGTCACGGGAGACGGAGATCCAGCTTGAGAGTTGTAAGGATGGTCAGATCTTTGCACGGTAGGATTCTCAGCGGGCTGTTGACACGGTTCTAAGTTGGAATGCGCACTCGGAAGGTCAAAGGTCACGGTGGGAGTCGAGTTAAGCTTTGCTTGTGCATCTCGTGAACTTCGGGCAGTATCATCAGTCAATGCAATATCGGCGTTCGAATTCGCGACAAAGTCAACATTGTCACTACCAGATGAAGATGCCGTTCCGCTCGTTGATGGTCTCGGCGAATTTGCGAAGGAGTTTTTCTCTTCCACTGTCCCCGCGCTGGCTCACGCTCGAGCAATGGCTGTTCACCGTCGTGCCTGAACCTTAGTACCACGACAACATTTTCTGGTTCTCCTGCTATCTTCCACGACGACAGATGATTCGTCGTCAGAAGGGTTTCTACAGTTGCAGGAAGTCCGGCGACTGGCATGTTGACTTTGTTATTTACTCTCTAGCATAAATTGGCGGAGCCGAACTGAACGCAGCCTCTCGGCGCGAGCTCACGACCTCGAGAGAGAGAGAGAGAGAGAGAGAGAGAGAAAGAGACAGAGAGACAGAAAGAGAGAGACAGAGAAAGACACAGAAAAACAATTTAAGAGAAAGACACACATAGAGAGTGAGACAC
>JAWQFJ010010652.1:47500-59860 GCA_034096865.1 Theodoxus fluviatilis
TCTCTCTCTCTCTCTCTCTCTCTCTTCTCTCTCTCTCTCAACTCACGGTTGTGCTACAGTCGGAGACGGTCGCATTTCATCGAGGCTCTGCTCTGCTAATGTGCGAAGACAGGCGGCGTATCTGCGATTTTGTAGTGAGACTGAATTCAGGAGTTTTCATCTCGTCCTGAAGACGATGCACATGTAGGTTTTGGACACTGCTTTTCTTCTAAAGCCCTAACTTTACGCGTTTTGACGAGCTCTCTGTCGGCTTGAATTGTAATAGGCGACGTGTACTTTGTGGCGACACTCGTCAGAACTGATCGTGACTTGTGTCTGGTAGGATGTGACATGGGATTTTGACACTGCTACAAGTACAGTTAATAGAAGGTGAAACGTGTGTGTATTGAACTATTTCCTCCAATTTCGTGTTTCTTCGTTTTGCGGGTCTTCGTTGATCATTACACTGTTCCAATGAAACAGTGGCATTTGTATTGAAATATAGGCGGACTAGGGAGTGCAGTCATAACACGTTTCAGCAATATGGTAGTGTTGATATAGTGTCGTGAAAAGAGGAATCCCCCCCCCTTTTCCTCTCTCGATTGTCTTTGCTATTTGAACTTATTAATTCGGAAAGTTGGAAAAGTGTTTGTTTTGCGTGCTCCACAATGGGCGTTGATCTCGAACTCTATCGTGCACGCATTGGACCATATTTCTCAGGGAACCCGTGCTAGAGGGCTGATGACACCGAATTCAGTGAGTAGTGTATGCGCTTGCGCTGGGTTTTTCAGCGTGGCTATCATGCTAGGCTTGCTTGTTGGCGCTTTGATGGGTGCTCAGTGGTGTAATTCATGAACGTGGATTTTCGAGAGCACTGGTCTTGGACTTTTGAGTCCCAGACCACCGCTGGTCTAGGGACTAGTCTGGGACTCAGCGAGTCTACGATTCACGAACCCAGACTGGGTGTTGACTTGAAAGGCTGGGACTGATTGACCTAGTCTATGGTTTATTTTCAGAATGAGGTGGAATTCCCGGGGATTCCGCCCAGTGCGCAAGCGCATAGCGTACCGCTTCAAACTTCCCGTCAAAAATGTCAGCCACGATCGGTAGCAAAACCTCGAAGAAAAGCCCCGATTTCACGGAGCGGGAATCGGTAGCTATCATAAAAGCGGTGTCAGCAAGATACGGATACATTAACAGCAGCATACACACAGCCCAAGCAAACAAAAGAAGAGGGACAGCGTGGGAGGAGGTGACAAATGAAGTACGAGCTGAGGCTGGCTCGAGTGTGTGTGTGTGTCACCGTTTATTAAGTTCATCAGCAAGAGGCAAACGAGCAGAAGATCAAGTTTTACAATATGGCAGGATTTCCAAGTGAGAACCATTGAAATTCAGTAAGGAAGGGGTGGAACAAAAATCTGTCTTGATGAGGAAAAATATACACACACACAGTGTCACACACACACACACACACACACACACACACACACACACACACACACACACACACACACACACACACTCGATCAGCCTCGATCAGCTCGCACTTTTCCCATCAAACTCGTGAAACCCTGGCGATCGTCACACATTTTCTCAGTTACCAAAAATAAAGCAATTTAATCTGAGCCGTGTTTTCATAACACAGATGCAATTTTAATGTATCGTTTTCATAGCATCAGACAACACTAGCATTGTACCCAATGTCAACAGCAGCAGACAGGTTCGAGGACAACAATGTTTACTGGTGTCGCTGAGGTCCGCGCGTCAGCTATAAATAGAAGTGCGCGAAGCTTGAGATGCTCGGCGACCTGCATTCCCAATTGTAAAATGTCAGCTCTTTCAGGACCTATCGATGCAATCAACATACAGCTTTGATAATTTAATGCTGTTCGTGGCTTACATTTTCGTTCGATGGGTTTCTAGTGTCCCAAAATACAGCGATTTCTGCGCGAACCGTAGGCAGGGTCGGCCATTTAATTTCGCGGCAGCCTTGGACTTTGGTGTGTAGTCCAACAAATCCTTGGACCACCGTAGTCCGCAGTTCAGCCTGAGACTGAACCAAAGTCCACGTTCATGAATTGTAGACTACGACAGTCCACGTTCATGAATTGTAGACTACGACAGTAGCCCGAGACCAGCGGCAGTGGTCTAAGACCACGCTGAAAGTCCACGTTCATGAATTACACCCTGGCAGGCCTCCACACTGCTGCCAGACAGCCAACTTGCTCTTGCTCTCCGAGGCGATCGCGCGTTTTTCAACGACTTCCAACGAGAGTGTGATACACATTATATTTGCCTGGAGTCCATGCCACTATGGGCAGCTACAGCCACGCTGAATATAGCGTAAGAGCCTGTCCAGTGGAAGATGTGCGACGTGCCATTCTCAGTCACTGGGATTTGCTGTGCAGATGGTAACTGCAGTGCGAGCTCTTCCAACCCCCAACTGCGGGGCAGACTGGGTAAGGGTGGTCTGGAAGCTATGAGAGATTGGCTTGGTATGACGTTGGCGACATCTGTGTCTGGTGACTGCTGGTGGGAAGGTGACCACTGCGGAGTTCGCTGGCCTGGTACCATGAGGGGCACACTAGTGAACAATCGCGGGATACTAGGCTACCAGTGGAACACCTCCAGCATGCTCATCTTGGCGGGGGACGTGGAACCCAACCCGGGACCTGCTGTGGAGAAGTGTGACCTTGAGGCAGCCCTGGCAACACTGAGAGACGCGATGACGGAGGACAGAGAGCGGTCCCAGAAGGCACTGACTGAGACCCTGATGGCCGAATTGAAGAATCTGGGGATGGGATTGAGGGCCATGTCCGAAAAGCTGGAGAATATTCAGCAAGAACTCAGTGAGGTCAAGAGGAAGCTGGACCATCATGAAGGCTTCATAGACCATCTCAGTGATAGACAGGCTGACATGGACACTAGGCTGCGAAATATCGAGGACAGAATGGAACGTCAAGATCAGAGAAGTAGAAGAGACAACATCATCCTCTACAACGTTCCTGAGACAGACAGCGAGTCATTCAAGGAAAGCGAAAGAAAGTTCATGGAAGTCGTGAATGAGATTCTGCCAAACCATTTGCAGCCGAGTGACATCAAGCGTGCCCACCGCATAGGAAAGGCAGCACAAGACAGAATACGGCCGTTGATCGCGTGTCTCAACAGAAGTGAAAACAAGTACGCCATCCTCAACGCCCGTGAAGAATTTAGAAAGAAGAGAATCGGCGTATCTTCCGACAGGACCATCAACCAGCGGATGCAGCTACGGGAGCAGAGAGAGGCCAGTCTTCAAGGGCGCGCCAACGGAAGAAGGCCCGAGGGTGCTGCGGAGCAGAATGGAGACTCCAGTCAGGAGCCACGAGGCAGCGGGTACCTCACCCGCTCCATGTCCCGGCTCCAAGCCCGGACGAACGCTAGCTAGGATGCTGGCCAAAGCTCTATCACCACTGCTGACTCTGCTTCAGGTACTTTACGCTTTCTGTCTTGGAATGTGGGTGGAATTTTGTCGAAACTAGTTGACCCAGACTTTTTGCCATATCTTCTTGATTTTCATTTTGTTTGTCTACTTGAAACTTTTGTCGAATACTTTGATAATAGTACAGTTCTTTCAGAATTCAAATGCTTTGTTTCTCCTGCTAGAAAGCTGTCTTCGTTGGGCCGACGGTCAGGTGGGATAATTTGCCTCGTTAGACTTTCCATTGCTTCCGTGGTGGAACCTGTAATCTGTGATTATGACAACATGCTTGTCTTTAAGATACACGGGCAACTGTTCCACTGTGTTAAAGATGTATTGCTAGTATGCGTATACATTCCACCCTTGGGATCGCCATATTATGACAGTATGGTAGAAAGAAATGGCGTGTGCATACTTGAAGAGTGTTTATTGCAATTGTACGCGCAGTATTCTGATTGTTGTATTATTATCTGTGGTGACTTAAATGCTAGGACGGGTAACTCGACCGTGGGCAACCAGGATGGTTACGCGGATATGAGACAGGACATTCTCAATGAGTATTGGCACTCGCAAGACTCTACTATTAACGGTTTTGGCCGTGCACTATTATCTGTGTTCTGAGATTTGATTTGCAAATGTACTGAATGTTACTGCGGAAGGCGACAGCGATGGCAGTTAAACATATATATCACCATCTCGAAACAGTGTAATTGATTATTTTGGGGTATCAAATGATTTTCTACCTTTTTGTATGCCTATGTGTCTTAGATAATATTTATTGTCAGCACATCTCTGTCTAGAGCTGAAGGTTAAAGGTGCTACTGTGGAGGCTGATGTTACAGATGTATTTGTTACAAGTAAGTTGGTGTGGGATGAACGGACGTCTCACCGTTATGCTGATGAACTGAAGCAAAACTTCTGTGAGATAAACTTGGGTGCGCATATGGCTATGGGGGAATGTGAGATAGATGATGTGTGCGAGAAGATTACTGGATGCTTTGTACAGGCTGCTGAATCTTTTAGAAAAGATGTGTCATACGGAAAAAGACGGTATGGACAGCCCTGGTTTGATGGGGAGTGTAGGTTGGCAAAGACTAAATTGCGTAATCTCCTTAGAAGGTACAGGCAAACCTTATCGTTCCCTTTAAAATTGAGTATACAATATGCAGAAACCGGTACAAGAGTTTGATTGGTGCGAAGAAGTTACAACATAGGAATCAGGTTCTATCAAGAATAGTAGAAAACATAAATGACCCCAATAAATTATGGAGACAAGTTAAGCTACTGGCTGCAAAGAAATGTTTAGACAATCGTGTCAGTGTAGACACATGGTATACACACTTTCGTGAGGTTTTCCAGATAACGAACTCTGTCCATATGTCATAATTTGAGGAAACTGCTGTCACATCATCTGAGGAAGAATTGTCCATATTAAACGCTGACATTACAGAAGATGAGATCACCACTGCCATGGCCAGGCTTAAGGGAGGCAAGTCGGCTGGTCCGGATGAAATACTAGCGGATATGTTAAAATGTACACCCCATTCTGTTGTTCTATGGATATGCAGGTTTTTCAATATGATATTCACTAAAGGTCAGTATCCGAAAGTCTGGACCAGTTCAATTATTGTACCTATACATAAGAAAGGTGATCCATCCAATCCTGATAATTACAGATGAATTTGTCTAACAAGAATCTTTTGTAAAGTGTTCACCTCAATTATTACTGATATAATTGTGTCTTGGGTGGATTCAAACAACCTGATTGCAGGAGAACAAGATGGTTTTCGAAAGGGTTACTCAACAGTTGATAATGTGTACATCCTTAATTGTATCATACGGAGGTACTTGAGCAGGAAGCGGAAGTTGTACTCAGCATTTGTGGACTTCAAAAAGGCGTTTGATACAGTGGACAGAGAAGCAATGTGGAAGGTGTTGAAATTGTATGGGATGAAAGGTAAAATGCTTAAGATGCTTCAAGGCATGTACTCCTCAGTATGGTACTGTGTCAGAAGCAATGGTCAGTGCAGTGCTTCATTCGAGAGTAAACGGGGCCTAAATCAAGGCTGCAAAGCCAGCCCGATAATTTATTCCTTATAAATTTCATATGTAGCGAGAAAAGTAAGTGAAAATGGAAAACATTGAGTACACCTCATGCCTGAGTTTGTCTCGGTATTCCTCCTTTTGTTCGCTGATGACGTTGTACTTATCTCAGACACCATAGTTCACAGTACACAGTACACAGTAATTTATTGCGCCAAGTGACATCATTTAAAAAACGAGCACGAGGAAAACTAAGTGATGAAGGCTAAAAGAAACAAAACAAAAAGCCAAACACACGCATCGCTTACACACCCTAACACGCCGTTTATGCAAAAAACATGGACATTTCCCGATGTACCTCACTCACGACACACACGCAGCTGCACACAGACAAGAGATAAGACTGCACCTGAAACCAAAAGGGTTAACTGGTAAATGGGGCAATATACAATGAACAGTTAAAGTTACTATTTAAGATACTGTTGACAAAAGAGGAACAAACTAAGATGATACACCCTCCCACCCACCCCCTTTTAAGTGGCAATAAATAATGCATATGAACAGAGACAAGACCACTAAGACGTACCCCCCCACCCCCCCCCACCCCCATCCCACCCCCGTCACCACACAAAAGAATACAATAGAACAATACAAAAACAACCCCGCAAGTGAAAGCTACAAGAAGACCAACCCTTCCCCCCCCCCCCCCCCCCCCCCCCCCCCCCCTGCAAAACCAGCTGAACGTACTAGTAAAGGAAGCACGTAAACTTGGCCTACAGGTAAACTCTGACAAAACAAAAGTTGTGGTTTTTCGCAATGGTGGCTTTCTTGCTGAGCACGAAAGGTGGTTTTTGGATGGGAAGCAACTGGAAGTTGTAAGTGAATATAAATACCTCGGTGTAATCTTTTCTACACGGCTGTCGTACAGAACGCTACAGCTAGATCTGGCACAAAGAACCAAAGCCGGTTTACTCCAGGTTAACAAATGCTGTAGAAAACTTGGATGTGTGTCGCCATATATGTTTTTCAAACTTTTTGATGCACAATTTTTACCAGTTATTATGTATTCTGCGGAGGTGTGGGGTATAAATGATTGCCCTGATATAGAGAATGTTCATCTTCAAGCAATGAAGCGGTTTTTACATCTACCACCTCAGACACCAAATGCAATTGCATACGGAGAGACAGGCAGGTACCCTTTGTACATCAATGCTAGATTGCGAGCACTAAAGTATTGGTTAAGGATCTTGAGAATGGACAATACTACATATCCTCGCAAAGTGTATAATATGCTGTTGTCTGGAAAGAGTAACTGGGCAAGTCATATAAAAGGTATATTACATAAAATACAATTTGGCAATCTTTGGGAAAGGCAGCATGTAGAGAATGAAAGGCAGTTCTTGAGGGATCTGAGGGAGCGTCTTATTATGGAGTACAAACAGGAATGTTATAGCATTCTTAGAAGTAGCTCAAGGTATACATTTTATAATCAGTTCAAATCTGCTCTATTCGGGAGCAGTATCTGTATTTCATCGACAAACAAATATTCAGAGATGTTATTGTCCTATTCGTGCGGGAAACAGTGAGCTGTACATACATAAATATCGTTTCGTTAATGATTCCACCAGAACACTGCTTTGTCCGTCATGCGGTGAAAAGGACGAGGAAGAACTACATGTTTTGCTCTGGTGTTCCGCCTACGAAGACCTCAGACAGAAGTATATTTATGATTTGTTTGACAGAGATTATCGCGTAGGTATCACTGACATATTACGTACAGATGATGTCCATCTCATGAAGTCAGCTACGATGTATCTATATTATGCATTTAGAAGAAGACAAGAGGCCTTAAAAACAATCGTTGAGATGCTCAAACAATTAGGTTGTGATAGGCTGGTGGCCTAACAATTAAAATCGTTCGTTGGTTCGTTCGTTCGTTCTCTCTCTCTCTCTCTCTCTTCTCTCTTTCTCTCTCTCTCTCTCTCTCTCTCTCTCTCTCTCTCTCTCTCTCTCTCTCTCTTCTCTCTCCCTCGCTTGCTCGTTCTCTCTCAGATACAGCGCGAGCACACTAATAATGTGAGAATTAAAAATATACATCTTAATCCACATTGTTACATGTTTGGACTTAGTTACGTTGAGTGTTCTATTCCGGAACAACAGTCAAGTAGCTGTACTTTTATTCCAGGGCAGACGTGTAGCAATTTGTCATGGTACATCACAGTAATACGAGTGGAGCGTAGAGAGTAACTGTTTACAGGGAGCAAGACAGCACAGCGGGCCTACCTTGAGCTGAGGACATGCAGAGGAGCGTGGCGACAAAGAGAAGCATTCCCAACATGGCGACAGTCATGGCTCCGGAGTTAGCAAGCACACAGCTTTCAAATTGCTCCTGCACCCGGAGTTACTCGTTGCAAATCTGGCCGCTTGCGCCCTGTATGTGAACCTCAAGTGCAGCCAGCCCAGATCTAGGTGTGAGCAAACAACCACTCAGATAAGGCTCTTTGCATGCCCTGCATTGATAATGTTTTCCCTACTGACAGGTTTAACTTCCTTGATGTTTAGATGTGCAGTCACGCTGTCACTTATCTAATGGTGACCACTCCAAACTCAGTATTTAGTAAGGTGGCAAATAAAAGCCTACTCGGTAGGTGACCAGCAGTGATGCTTGATACTTGTAATTATTTCCGTTATTGAGGTTGGGAAAATAATTTAAAGGGCTTTTTAATTTAGGTAGGTGCATGCCACACACATCATCGACAACGGACACCGTCACCGTCTTTCAACCCCTCAAGCTTGCTAGTACTTCCAGTGGCTTTACTCTTACGTGTATGTCCGTAAAGAACAAAGCTTACTTTGTTTAGTCAGTGTATTCCTTTCTTAGCATGAGTGCGTGAAATGTGTGTATTATCTTGATGAACATGTTAAAGAACATTAAGAGGGAAATAGCGATATCGCTAGCGTCGACGCGTGCACAAACGTTTTACATCGCCTCAGAAAAACTGCTGGCGCGTTCTCACAGGCACTATCATAATCCAACGGAAATCTGTTGCCTCATGCTTTCTGTCAACAATTTGTATCTTAAAATATTGATGCTTAAAAGACACGCACACACACACACACACACACACACACACACACAAACACACACACACACATACACACATATAATATATATATATATTATATATATATATATATATATATATATATATATATATATATAATTTTGAAAAGTATCAATAGACATCGTTTGGTCTTTGCTGGAAACATCAGAGGTGTCCAGGACCACAACAACTGGGGGAGGGCGCCCTGGAGTACATTCTGCACTTAGTGTTTCCTCTCCTGCCCCGGGCTTTGGCGGCGGGCAGTGTTAAACTGAGCGGGGCAAATCTGCCTGATACGAGCCCACAACTCACTATGTATGTGGTCTTGGATTGTGTTTGTCGATCCTTTGGGCATAGCTATATGTGTGGAGTGATTCTGTTCTAAACTGAGTGAAGCATAATTGTTCAATCAGATTTTGACAGTCCTCTACCAGTTCCCTGCTCGCGCACGTGTTACAGTTGCCAACTTTTAAAAAGACTTACTTTTGTTATGATATCACTTGTCACAGATCAAGCAATGGTTCAATGATATTGCTTTTTTAAATCTTGTGTTTGCCCCTAAAACTGATTGTAAACTTGATTTCCAAGGCAGACGTTCATGTGATGACAGGAAGTTACGCAACTGAAGATGAAACCAACTGCTGTATCAGCTGCGCGGAATCATTTCTAGCATAAATCGAGAACATTTTGCAACTTATTTGCGGCTGCAGGTGGAACGTATCATCAAGGGATAGCATACATGAATGAAGGATTGTGTCACGGAAAATAACAACAGAATTTTGTAATACGAACGATAGATGACAGTCTATCAAACTTCATTCCTCTTTCAAATATTTGAAATGGAAACATCCGAGGAAACAGGACAGAAAAGTTGCGAAACTGGGGAAACATTCAGGCCATAGGCAGAACCATACAAAACACCAGGCGATTTTTCAGGCCTGCTGAGAAAATCCAAATCCACCCAGGCCAATAAAGACGTTCTTGTGCCAGAATTCCAATGTCAAATGTTGGTGCTGAATCCAAAAACGCCTTTTTGAAGGTGTGTCAGTCATTCCAAACCCTGGTGAACAATTTCACTCTCATTCTGCGAGGAGATTTACAACACCATCTACCTTAGCCTGTTACTGACAACATGACTTCCAGTCTACCTGTAAACGTTTTAGCCGAGAATGGAGTGGCCGAGGTCGAGCGAATGATCTTTCCCAGAATCTCAGTGGGATGAATATGCTGATGGCCGAGGCCGGGAAACTATCGAATGTGCGTTTAACACTGTTATTGCAAATGCTCATGCATTGCACATATGTTTTTCTCTTGTACTCCAGGACTCATTTGTCTGTTTTACGTTTTAGGCTGTTTGCTGCTTTTGATTGGGGCAGGTGAGCATGTCTCCATGCTGGAAAATGACATATCGGGCAACATAGATGAGTACGAGACACTGTAAACTCTAGCGTGAACAACAACATGTAGGCTTGGACATCAACTAGCCAAGGTGGACTCCTGCAGGCTACTTCCATATCTGCATAATCTTATGTATACACTCTATTGATTCTAAGTAACTGTCATTCTTTTATTCGTCTGAATTGTGTGCATGCAATATGTCGTCAGTGCAGGAAATCTCCGACGATAGGTAGGGGATGCAAGCGTTCATCAGCAACCTGTTTAGAACGTCTCTGAAACCTTGGTTATCTTCCTCGACATCCACATCCTCCTTTCCCATGGGCGTCTGGACACATCTGGCCTCTCAGAACTAACAGATTCCCATGCTTTACTAGACTACAACTCCTATAATCCATGCAGGAAGAACAGCATCCCCTACTCCCAATTCCTCGATTTACGTCGCCTCCGTTCCGATCATTCTGAATCACAAGATCCCGAGAATTGTTACCATTCTTCCTGAAACGACCATGCCTTCCCCCTTTTCTCCTGAGTGTCCTACGTCGAATTCAATCCCTGTCTAGGACATACAGTTTCTGTCCCCAAACCAAGGCCACCAGTCCCAACCGCCCTTTCCTTACCTCACCCTGCCATTCCGTTACACGCCAAGTTCGGCATATCCTTTTAACATCTTTTGCAGAGCACCGAAGTAGTGGTTCTCCTCTCCTCATCAGCCCCTCTCCTCTCATACAGAAATAATGTCAATCTCAGAAGTCTTTTTTGAATGCTCTACCAGCCCCAGCTCCCAGATTCTTCCAACCAGCCTGCTGCAACCTCCTCCTGCAGACGTCCCAGTGGCAAGATAAGCCCATTTATTTCCCCATCAGTTTCTCTTCAAGGCCCCAAATCTGTTTCCAATGTTTTTAAAAAACTTCTCCTCCAAACCAGCAACCTTATCTATGCCACCCACTGCACAAGGTGCCACGCGAGGTACAACGGAGAACTCGGCCGAGCTCTCACTCACGTCAGATTCCTCGGAACGCCTTGCCAGACAGTCCGCCCGACACACGCGAGAGACCCTTTGTCCATCATGTCAATACTCACACCCCCAACCCGGATGTGTGAGTGAGAACTCTATGGTGTTCATTGGACAACAGTCCAGCTACCAAGAAAGAAATGGAGGCCAGGCTCATCCATAGACTGTGCACACACAGAGCCCCTGGTCTCAATGAAGTGATGATACCCCACGACTCGGCACCTCCGTAACCACCCCTTCGGTTTGTTCTCTACTCAGGTATTTCTATAGTGTATGTCGTATTCGTCATCACTGTAGCGTGTTTATTGTTACTTTTTGTGTTTTTAATCCATGTGTTAATGCATAGAATGTAGATTTGCATTCACGTGGTGTGCACATGGACGTGCAATATATTTGGTGGTGTGGAATGTTCAACATACGATTTTGTGATGCCGCAAGATGCTTGCTAACATTGTGTGATGCCCAATACATGTCGCCTGTGAGAACTGTTTACCTTTCTTTCTCAATAATTGTTCAGCATGTTTCAATGATCAGCATGCAATGTTACTTAGTAGAACCAATCACTATCATCATTGGGGCTCTGTGGGCGAGTGGTTAGCTCGCTGGACCTACAGTCGCTTGCGGCCAGTGGGTACGGGGTTCCGAAGCATGCGCGGTTCCCAGAGTTGCATCCTTCAGCAAGATGCTTAACTCGCATTGCTTCTCCCAACCCAGGAGTAAGCGGGTACCTGTGAGGGCGATGTTGGCAAAAATGTAGTACGATTAACCCTTGTATGCGGCCAAGCGCCAGCATCGGGTTGGAATACTCCCCAGGGAGCGGAGTTGGTGCTGGTACCTGACTGTGTGCGTCTTAAATGTCTGTCACTATGTTTGTTGTGAGGTACCAGTGAGGATTGATCAAGATGCCCAGTGATCAGGGGGTAAAGTGTATAAAGCGGTTTGGAGCACCACTCAATGGTGGAAAGAGTTGCTATATAAAATCCACACCTTTACCTTTACCTTTATCTGAGTCTGTTGCCCCCTCAACTTAATTTTAGCCACCTTTCTTAAAGTGCATACCGCATTTCTCGTATTGCGTCAAAATTAACGACTTTATTTCGTGGGACATTTTGGGCTGTGTTTAACCAGCGCTGTTTTACTATTGTTCCTTGTTTTTAAAATATACTACTAAAGTTTACTATTACAAACGTGCTGTTGTGTTCTATTTGATGTGCTACAGTTCAATGCGCAGGCAGTAAAGTTGTTGGATTTCCTGAGTAGTACAATGATCTCAGACAACTGAGAAGCCAATAAAACTTTCTATTTTTTTATATTCTTAGTGTTGATTTTTCTTAAATGGTGTTTGGGTTTGTGATCTTGCTTATATA
>JAWQFJ010010654.1:0-2500 GCA_034096865.1 Theodoxus fluviatilis
CCTGTTCACTCAGTGTTATCCCACTATCATGATAAAACGAAGTAGAGTAGCAGTGGAAACAAAACATAAACAACCTCATGCAAAAGAGACAAAGTTTCAAGTAAGACCCCTTCCAGAACTATTCTGTCCCTGAATAGCACACACTTTTAGAACATTAGTGACGGGGCAAGGTCATACACAATACAACAACAAAGCATGGACAATAAGGATTCCTTAACTTTTGAAAGATGATAGTGTATTTCATGCATGAAAATCTCAACAAATATTCAGCCGAGGATACAGACAAAGGTCAGCGAACGTTCGGTCGCTAACCTGGGGATCTCGCAGCCCTCCATACTTGTCAGGTTATGTACATGTGAAATCTGGTTACACAAAGTGATACATAAAAGTATTTATTCCCAGAATCCCAAAAAGAACAGTAAATCGTAGAAGTGGGAAAATACCTCCCAAACTCCTAACAAACAAATACATGAAGACAGACTACACGTCAGAAGGGCTTAAGCCACAGGTCCAGTCCAAACAGGTGACAACAGCACCCCCAGGAACGTCCTCCCGACTGCTCCTGACCATGCCTCCAAAACCAGGAGACATTAAAACAAAAACAGCGAAATACATCACCCAGGTATGCCCAGACTATTTCTCCAAAACCAGGAGACACCAGTCTGCCCCGGCAATACCCAACACTGTCACGAAACCCCGTGAACAGCACCGCCCAACACAGGGCAAGAAAAGAAACCTGGACTAACCCAGCCACAAAATCTGGACAGCACAGACCTCCTGGCTGACAATACCAACCAAAAAGAGCCAGCGACAAGCGCCGCAAATCGACAAATCCAGTACAAAGCAGGTCAACGTCCACACTTTCTAAGTCCCAAAAATGCTCAACACATTGCACGTTCACTGTGACAAGCTGGAGAAAGCAGAAAACCCATCACAGAACGTCGCAGCCCTCTCCACAGTCTAATTGTCCATCTGAGGTCACAACCTGGGTTTAGCAAACGTCCAGTCGCTTACCCCTTGTAGCCACACAATCCTACATTCTTGTAGTGATTCAAATACAAAATCAGGAGGAAATACCAGGAATTAAGTTCTTATCACCACTCAAAAATCGCACAGGAAGGATGAAGCATGAGTTCTTAATCAAACATGGCAACATACAACGCTACGCACTCAAATCTTTACGAGACACATTTCATCATCAGTTCCATACCAGAACTGCATTGCACACCTACAACACAAAATACGTATTTTTGCTTACTTCTCGCTACCTTGATGGATGACTGCGTCCGAGTGTGTCCAAGTGCGTCCATGTTCGTGCCACAGTATGGTCGCAGTCTGTTGTAGTGGACGACTCGGGGTTTCCTCCCTCCCCACTTCACTGGGTAGGTGACGTCGCTTAGCCGTGCAGTGACCTCGTAAGGTCCCTCCCATGGCCTGACGAGTTTGGGGGGATCGTCCCCTCTTTGGTCTCGGTTGATGTAGCCACACCAACTCCCCCACCTGGCACAGCCCAGTGTCCGAGCGTTGATCGCAGCGCCTCCTGTTGTCGTCAGTAGTCCCTTGCAGGTGTCGTCCGGCCACACCGCGGGCAGGGTTCATCCTCTCCACGAACAGACAGTCAATACTGCCACCGCCATGGACAGTCACTACTGTCACCGCCATGAACAGACAGTCACCACTGTCACCGTCATGAACAGACAGTCACCACTGTCACCGTCATGAACAGACAGTCACCACTGTCACCGCCATGAACAGACAGTCACCACTGTCACCGTCATGGACAGACAGTCACCACTGTCACCGTCATGAACAGACAGTCACCACTGTCACCGCCATGAACACACAGTCACCACTGTCACCGCCCTGGACAGTCAGTCCTGCGTTTATGCACACACACGACTCCATTAAAAAGTCAGAGAGTCCATGGGTACGGCCAGCCTTGGAGTCCAGGTGGGGCCGACATGAAGTTCTGCCTCCCACCTAAGCCCGGGCGTCGCCTGGAGGGGGCCACGGATCCTGTCCCTGGGCAGGTCTGTCCTGGCTCGCATTTGCATCCCCTACCCCTGGTGTCGAGTGCATCGCAGGTTGAAATGCACTGCCTTCCATCTGCGCAGAGTCCTCCTGGGTTGCTTTTTGGACGTTCCTGTCCATCCCACCGCTGCCACCAATGTAAGAGGAACTCGAACTCGCAGAACACTCGAGGCGATGCTGGGGTTTGATGAACGCTTTATTTCTGCCAAGCTAGCACACTCCTTTACACTAGCAAAACCAATCAAAAAGGCATTTCCCAGGACCATGATATGCTAGCAAAACCAATCAAAAAGGCGTTTCCCAGGACCATGATATGCTAGCAAAACCAATCAAAAAGGCATTTCCGATCTTTTTAAAGTGATCGCTGTAATCATACAGGAGTAGATATCAAAATTGGAACGGAAAATTGGGCAGTGTCTGGTTTTGGAAACGGATTTATTGCAAGAATTGATTGATTGAACGTTGCGTA
>JAWQFJ010010654.1:7500-37508 GCA_034096865.1 Theodoxus fluviatilis
TGCTACACTGCAAAGCAGCATACAGTGCGACACTGCAAAGCAGCATACAGTGCTACACTGCAAAGCAGCATACAGGGCGACACTGCAAAGCAGCATACAGTGCTACACTGCAAAGCAGCATACAGGGCGACACTGCAAAGCAGCATACAGTGCTACACTGCAAAGCAGCATACAGTGCGACACTGCAAAGCAGCATTCAGTGCTACACTGCAAAGCAGCATGCAGGGCGACACTGCAAAGCAGCATTCAGTGCTACACTGCAAAGCAGCATGCAGGGCGACACTGCAAAGCAGCATACAGTGCTACACTGCAAAGCAGCATGCAGGGCGACACTGCAAAGCAGCATACAGTGCGACACTGCAAAGCAGCATACAGTGCGACACTGCAAAGCAGCATACAGTGCGACACTGCAAAGCAGCATACAGTGCGACACTGCAAAGCAGCATACAGGGCGACACTGCAAAGCAGCATACAGTGCGACACTGCAAAGCAGCATACAGTGCGACACTGCAAAGCAGCATACAGTGCGACACTGCAAAGCAGCATACAGTGCGACACTGCAAAGCAGCATACAGTGCGACACTGCAAAGCAGCATACAGTGCGACACTGCAAAGCAGCATACAGTGCGACACTGCAAAGCAGCATACAGTGCGACACTGCAAAGCAGCATACAGTGCGACACTGCAAAGCAGCATACAGTGCGACACTGCAAAGCAGCATACAGTGCGACACTGCAAAGCAGCATACAGTGCGACACTGCAAAGCAGCATACAGTGCGACACTGCAAAGCAGCATACAGTGCTACACTGCAAAGCAGCATACAGTGCGACACTGCAAAGCAGCATACAGTGCGACACTGCAAAGCAGCATACAGTGCGACACTGCAAAGCAGCATACAGTGCGACACTGCAAAGCAGCATACAGTGCGACACTGCAAAGCAGCATACAGTGCGACACTGCAAAGCAGCATACAGTGCGACACTGCAAAGCAGCATACAGTGCGACACTGCAAAGCAGCATACAGTGCGACACTGCAAAGCAGCATACAGTGCGACACTGCAAAGCAGCATACAGTGCGACACTGCAAAGCAGCATACAGTGCGACACTGCAAAGCAGCATACAGTGCGACACTGCAAAGCAGCATACAGTGCGACACTGCAAAGCAGCATACAGTGCGACACTGCAAAGCAGCATACAGTGCGACACTGCAAAGCAGCATACAGTGCGACACTGCAAAGCAGCATACAGTGCGACACTGCAAAGCAGCATACAGTGCGACACTGCAAAGCAGCATACAGTGCGACACTGCAAAGCAGCATACAGTGCGACACTGCAAAGCAGCATACAGTGCGACACTGCAAAGCAGCATACAGTGCGACACTGCAAAGCAGCATACAGTGCGACACTGCAAAGCAGCATACAGTGCGACACTGCAAAGCAGCATACAGTGCGACACTGCAAAGCAGCATACAGTGCGACACTGCAAAGCAGCATACAGTGCGACACTGCAAAGCAGCATACAGTGCGACACTGCAAAGCAGCATGCAGTGCGACACTGCAAAGCAGCATACAGTGCGACACTGCAAAGCAGCATACAGTGCGACACTGCAAAGCAGCATACAGTGCGACACTGCAAAGCAGCATACAGTGCGACACTGCAAAGCAGCATACAGTGCGACACTGCAAAGCAGCATACAGTGCGACACTGCAAAGCAGCATACAGTGCGACACTGCAAAGCAGCATACAGTGCGACACTGCAAAGCAGCATACAGTGCGACACTGCAAAGCAGCATACAGTGGCGACACTGCAAAGCAGCATACAGTGCGACACTGCAAAGCAGCATACAGTGCGACACTGCAAAGCAGCATACAGTGCGACACTGCAAAGCAGCATACAGTGCGACACTGCAAAGCAGCATACAGTGCGACACTGCAAAGCAGCATACAGTGCGACACTGCAAAGCAGCATACAGTGCGACACTGCAAAGCAGCATACAGTGCGACACTGCAAAGCAGCATACAGTGCGACACTGCAAAGCAGCATACAGTGCGACACTGCAAAGCAGCATACAGTGCGACACTGCAAAGCAGCATACAGTGCGACACTGCAAAGCACCATACAGTGCGACACTGCAAAGCAGCATACAGTGCGACACTGCAAAGCAGCATACAGTGCGACACTGCAAAGCAGCATACAGTGCGACACTGCAAAGCAGCATACAGTGCGACACTGCAAAGCAGCATACAGTGCGACACTGCAAAGCAGCATACAGTGCGACACTGCAAAGCAGCATACAGTGCGACACTGCAAAGCAGCATACAGTGCGACACTGCAAAGCAGCATACAGTGCGACACTGCAAAGCAGCATACAGTGCGACACTGCAAAGCAGCATACAGTGCGACACTGCAAAGCAGCATACAGTGCGACACTGCAAAGCAGCATACAGTGCGACACTGCAAAGCACCATACAGTGCGACACTGCAAAGCAGCATACAGTGCGACACTGCAAAGCAGCATACAGTGCGACACTGCAAAGCAGCATACAGTGCGACACTGCAAAGCAGCATACAGTGCGACACTGCAAAGCAGCATACAGTGCGACACTGCAAAGCAGCATACAGTGCGACACTGCAAAGCAGCATACAGTGCGACACTGCAAAGCAGCATACAGTGCGACACTGCAAAGCAGCATACAGTGCGACACTGCAAAGCAGCATACAGTGCGACACTGCAAAGCAGCATACAGTGCGACACTGCAAAGCAGCATACAGTGCGACACTGCAAAGCAGCATACAGTGCGACACTGCAAAGCAGCATACAGTGCGACACTGCAAAGCAGCATACAGTGCGACACTGCAAAGCAGCATACAGTACGACACTGCAAAGCAGCATACAGTGCGACACTGCAAAGCACCATGCAGTGCTACACAAGACGACAGGTCACGACACGATGAAGCTGACAACGCACGCACGATACCGCATACACACTAATACAACATGACTCAACAGCACTTAACTAAAAATCACCCCGCGATGCTCTCTTGGCAAGTGTTATTGTTCTTATGGAAGTACAGAGCGCAATTGTTAGCTTTCTTAGAATCGAAAACTGTGCGATTGTGTGGACTAACTAATCAGGAAACGAGGCACGCTAGCACACCTAATTAGTGGTCAAAGTATGCCGCGGTATGTCGCTGGACTCTCCCCCGAAGGTAACTGGATTGGCCACAAACAGTATATGCAGAGAGGTACCTACCGAATGTGCCAAGTCTTCGTAAACATTCATAGACACATACTTTTTAGGACGTCTATCCGTTCATAAAATGTTTGAAACGCCTTGTTTCTACATTGACGAAGGGAGAGAACTCCAGTCTGGGTATTTTCATTGCCGTGACCTTGGTCAAGAACGACGGGGAAATACGAGATGCAAAGCTAAGAAATCCACAATGAATTGTATATTGTCGCGCACTTTGTACTCGAAAGTGCTTTGGCGTGCGACCGAGGAAGGTTTGTTTCATGCAAAAGAAGTAAGTTCCTCTATACAGGAAAACAGGTTTAGGATCCAAGAAGAAATAATCAGGTAACATCTCATTGATAATATGAACTTGAATTTTAGAGAATCTTTAGAATGATAGATTCCTGCTGATCCTCACTGAGCTAGTAAATGCATGTGTTGCTTTCTTACATACGTTGATTAAAAAAAGCACTGTATTTTAAAACGTATTCTAATTATTGGTTGGCATTTATTGTGTGGGGTATGCCAACAGCACCAAAACTTTGATTTCCAAGAATTGACAAATGCCTTTATATGTTTAAAAAACTCACAACTGTCTTCCAATCTGCCGCACTCCAATAGGTACCTGCTGCGAATGTGTTTGAATCTTTCCTGGCATCCAGAAATAAACTTACGGCAGGCTTGGTTGGATTCATGACGGGTCGCCTCGCTCCCACAGCATTGCATTTTCTGAGGAAAAAACGCGGCAGACTAGATCTCCAGGAAAACCCAGTGAAACGTTCCGGGTCGTTTAGCCACGGACCTGTATCTACTGGATGCACGTCTTGAGGTCACGGGCTCTTTCAGCCAATTAGAGAGTTCTGCCAGAGGTCACCTCTCGACTGACTGAGTAGCTCACTTCCGGCGAGTCTATTCCACTGTTGATCAGATTGTCACGCAGTTTATTGTGAGTAAAATTAAATTTATTTTAAAGGTTTCTATTGAGTTACAGCTGTGATTAGATGTCTTTGTGTCTCTATCAAGTTTTTCATTAAGTAGGAAGCCCTGCCACAGCATTTTAACCGATTTGTTGCGGTTGTTTTATGGACGCTACACACGTGTAGTGCCTAGTGCCGTAGTGGCACAGGTCTCGGGAGTGAACAAGAAAGGGGACTGTTAATTTTCAAGTTAAACACGTTTTTATTAATGTATTGATTGTACTAGTTTTCTTCTTTGTCATTTATGTCTCTCATGTGAGTTACATTTAAGGGGAGACACGGCTGCCTAGGAGTCGAATTTCGCTCGAGAGAGTCACGGAAATGCCCATATCAGTCCTCGGACGAGCTCGTCGTGACGTCAGCCTAACAGCTGTTATAACGCAGCGATCTGATTGGCTGCCGATTACTCGCGGACTCGTTCTGAGCAAGCCGAAGTTGGCCGAGGCAATTCTGGTGGCATTGTTTACATCTGCGAAGGCACTCGTGCGAGATGCAAATTGAATGCGCCTCGCTCACGCCTGGTCGCGGCAGTTTCATAAATGACAGACCTCGGCATTTCGCAGAAGTTGTACTGCAGCTTTCAATTGCACAATTATTGCCAACGCTTGGCCGTTTTCTTTTCGCAACTGAGTTCTCCGCCATCGAATATCGTAGGTTGAACTTTGTTTACATCTGCAAAGGCACTCGATCGTGCGAGATGCAAATTGAATGCGCCTCGCTCACGCCTGGTCGCAGCAGTTTCATAAATGACAGACCTCGGCATTTCGCAGAAGTTGTACTGCAGCTTTCAATTGCACAATTATTGCCAACGCTTGGCCGTTTTCTTTTCGCAACTGAGTTCTCCGCCATCGAATATCGTAGGTTGAACAGGCCACCGGAAGTGCTAGACTCAGTCAATCGCCGATTGGCCTTGAGAGCAACTAAAATGACCTTGACCTCAAGACGTGCATCCAGTTGATACAGGTCCGTGGTTTAGCGTACTTAACGTTCATTTCCTTACTTTTCTCTCGCCGCACTGGGAGGGGGCTGACCGCGGCTGCAGGAACGCTCCTTCAGAACAGCGTCACGCTGAAGAGGGCGCTGCTCCGGTTCACTTGAAGAACTCGGGCTTCAATTTCCTCGTCCGGGTTTACGATTGTCGTTATTACAGTTGGACCACCAGTAATGTTGGCACGTCTTCCCCAGCCGTGTTCGCACTGAGGGTAAAAGGCATTTTTGTCTCACAACGCTCATTATCATCGCGTTCCGTCTATCTTATTTCGAGATCAGATGAGGAAGAGACCCCAAGACACTCAGAAGTTTATGAATCCCGCTCCCTGGCTGCCAGCATCCTTCAAGATTTCTTCCACAAGAATAGCATCTACCTAAACTTAGCATTTTGGTTACAGCCTGATTATCTCAAGTGGATGGATGGGCAGTCGCGAAATGGGGCAAGGAGCATTATGAGTAATTAAGCTCGGTAGGTTTAATTAAGTTTAATTAGAACTTGGGTTAAACTTGCTCCCGCTCTCGAGCAATTTTCTCATTTTCGCGTCTCGGTCTATTTTGGAACTGGGCTGCGATAAAAACGTGCCTCGGCCTGCTTCCCATCTGAATACAGTGCCACAGCGCATCCCGCCTTTGTTGACGCACGGGCATCTGCCCCGCAGTCCGCCATGTCACGTGGACAGGGTGAGCGTGATACTCTCCGTAGGAACAGAGAAAGGAAGTCGAGTAAATATTTTCCTTCAACATAAACATTTCATCGGGTGTTGAAATATCTGCTCGCAATTATCTTTCGAAACGTCAGCGGCACTCCGCCGAAAATACAGCAGACATCTTGGCTTTAGAGTTTACTTTTGCGTGTTCCGTGATTGTAAGCGATATCCCCGCATTTGACAAGTTATAAAACGTTTATCTTGTCCATCGCTTCTTTCCTTAGCTTCCCCATCTCCTCCTCATCCCCCCAATCCTCATCCCCCCTTCCCCCTAAAAAAAGGAACGCCCCTGTTTAGCTGTAGAGAATGTAGTTGTAAAAGTTAGTTCGAATGTCATTGTCGGACATAGGTGGTTTTGTGCTAGATTGTGATGTCTAATTTCGTGATGAGCTCACTGCATGGTGCTTGCTGTAGCGTGCAACTCGGCTGTACTGTTTAGAGGCACCTTTTACGGTGCGAGTCTGCACACAGCAAGACGGTGCAGGGTGTCGCTAAATGCAGTTGTATGAGATGGATCCCTCTGAAAGGTTATCCGGTTGTCCATCTTTTCATTCCCTATTTCCACTCTGCCACCACCTGAGCAACTTTTCCTTCATCATGAAGAGCAACATGAAATGGAGGGCGAGGAACTGAAAATGGCATTTGTTTATTTGTGCATAAATTATGTATTGCCAATAAAAGTATTTGTTTTAAACAATTTCCTGGGTAAGCAGACGGGTCATCCCTACAATGTTGCTCTGCGCACTCTAACTTTTGTTTTCAAGTTGAAGTAGTGCTGCAGAAAAGTAACGATCTTGTTTACAGTTTGAGGTAGTACTACAAAGAAACAAACCTTTTTGTTTACGGTTTGAAGGAGTACTACAAAGAAACAAACCTTTTTGGTTTACAGTTTGAAATAGTACTACAAAGAAACACATTTTTTTTGTTTACAGTTTGAGGTAGTACTACAAAGAAACAACTCTTTTTGTTTACGGTTTGAAGCAGTACTACAAAGAAACAAACCTTTTTGTTTACAGGTTGAAGTAGTACTACAAAGAAACAAACCTTGTTTGTTTACAGTTTGAAATAGTACTACAAAGAAACAAACCTTTTTGTTTACAGGTTGAAGTAGTACTACAAAGAAACAAACCTTTTTGTTTACAGTTTGAAATAGTACTACAAAGAAACAAACCTTTTTGTTTACAGGTTGAAGTAGTACTACAAATGAACAAACCTTTTTTGTTTACAGTTTGAAATAGTACTACAAAGAAACAAACCTTTTTGTTTACAGGTTGAAGTAGTACTACAAAGAAACACACCTTTTTGGTTTACAGTTTGAAATAGTACTACAAAGAAACACACTTTTTGGGGGTTCACAGATTGAAGTAGTACTACAAAGAAACAAATCTGGATTGTTTTTAAGTTGAAGTAGTGCTGCAGAAAAGCTAAGTTTTTTTTTTACAGTTTGAGGTAGTACTGCAAATAAACAAACCGTTTTTGTTTACAGATTGAAGTAGTAGTACTACAAAGAAGCAAACCTTTTTTTGTTTACAGGTTAAAGTAGTACTACAAAAATACAAACCTTTGTTGTTTACAGGCGAAGTAATGCTACAAATAAGCAAACGTAGTTTTTCAGTCATCCGGCACGGACCCTGGATTATGCGTGAAAACCAAACGTCCGAGCGGCAACTTTTCCTCGTAGTCTGCGTGGCTGAAAGGCTATCGCCTCGCTCCTCTGTGTGTAACAACTGTTCGTTATTGAGATAGATACCATGGTAGAGTGAAGAACGGTCAACTATTGTGATTCACGTTATACAGGTCCGTTCCTTCACTCGGTGGACGAGGTGTCATTATATTTGCAAAAGTGTTTATTGATTTATTCTTTGACTGAACTGACAAACCTTCATTTCCCATAATCCCCGTGAGCCGCAGCTTTTCACTCCAGAAATCCAGTACATGCTGTCGTATCGACATGATAACTATGTGAGAGTCGCCGTTCTAGGGCGGACAACCAATAATTTCAGTTACGTTCCAGTCAATCGTCGATTGCAGTTCCACTTGGCACCGACGAACAAACATTCCATTGTGTCTTGCCCTGTGTTTTCCAGCTTTTCTTTCCCGGAGTAGATGGACGAGGGCCCATCGTCGACTCCAGTTTCACGTGGCATCGACTCTGACCAGTTGATCGTGGCTGTGAGTAGCACCACCCGCTCAGAGCTGCCTGCAGTGAGACTGGAGAGACGCCGGATCACCATGACCGGATCGCCCTCGCGGGTCCCCTGCATCATCACCATTACCGCTAGCGAGGAGGCCACCATCACTGCCGCCGCCACCACCACCACCACCGCCTCCTCGCGCACCAGTGACACGAGCACCACCACCGTCACCACAGTCACCACCTCCGCCACCACCCAGGACGGCGCAAACGCAAGGCCACAGAGCCCGCTGGGAGAGGAGAGCACAGCGTCGACTGCCGTCATCCTGGCCCCCGGGCACAGGGAAGGGGCAGGCCCCCTGGTGACGTCACTACCGCCCCCCTCCCCCGTGGCCCAGAGGAAAAACAGCGCACAAATCATGGAGTTTTTGGAACAACAAGAAAAGTATTTCCAGGTAACGACGCGGGGTATGGGTGTAAAAGAGTGAATGGGTAGAGGGTTGCAGGTCAGGGTGAGATTAGGAGTGATTGGGAGTGGAGTGGAGGGTGGGATATGTGTTTTTGTAAGCGTTTGTTCGTGCGCATGTAGATGTCTGAATATGTGTAAGTGTGTAGGTGTGTGAAATTGATGCTGGAAAGTTTGTGTTCAACAGAGAGCATTGTTGCATTACTTGTATTGAAAGAGAGAGAGAGAGAGAGAGAGAGAGAGAGAGAGAGAGAGAGAGAGAGAGAGAGAGAGAGAGGGGGGGGGACAGACAGACAGACACAGACAGACGACGGACGGACGGACGGACGGACAAAAAGACTGACAGACAGAGAGACAGACAGATATACAGTCACACAGACAGACAGAGACAGAAAGACGGAGATAATTTGCTTTTCTTGTGCTTAAGTATGTGTGTGCAAATTTAAAATGTGGAATAATAAGATTGTCAAAGCGATATGTGACGACGATATTTACTGTATTCAGTAGTATATAAAACAATACGTTTGGTTTTGTGTACTCAGCTGTTATACTTAAATCAGACAGTCTTTGATGCGTGGAAGTGATAGTCGTCAAACAAAACACTCTCCCTTAAAGATAATAAATTTTAGAAGAGGTACTCATTCTTGGAGAAACGACCTCATGCCGTACTAGATCATTAGATAACAAAGCAAGATTAGAGAGGAAAAAAATTGTATCCTTCCCCAATTGAAAACGTTTAGCACTGCCTGTTACTGTTAACACTGCTGCCAGTACACATTCCACCACTGTCGCGATCAAACCAATCTTCACCATTACTTCACCACGTCACGTTATGAAAGAAATACACGTAGAATAAACATTGCCCACTGTCATTCCTCCTCTCGGCTTTTGGTGAAGGCCGTCGGCCACGGGGAGGCAGAGACACGCTGTTTCTTTCACCCGGGTACAGGAACACTTTTGTTTCACTGAAACAGTTTCAATGGTGTTCGCAGACAGTGAAACGTGTCTCGATGAAACAATTTAACTGAAATCACCCGCCACCACTTGTGAATACTCGAGTCACTCGTCAGTAATGAAGGCATCCAAATCGCTGTTTTCCATTCTCTGTTGAGCACGACGCAGGAGTACGCAGAGTTTTCATTGGCTGACTGGCAAAACTGCAGCAGTGAATCACCACAAATTTAGAGCATGTTGTAAACCACGAAACACTTCAGTCAAGGTATAGAGGAGACAAAATGTTTTTTTATTTATTTACAACTTCTCGCACACAAGGAAGCAGGCATCTCGGATATAATTAATGCGTAAAAAGATGTTTCTGTCTTCCTGTGGGAGGTAGTCTTGAGTCTTTGTTGGTGCACAGTCGATGTGCGCCTACGTCGTGCTTGTTTCAGGAAGTCTTCTAAACATTGTCAGGATGTAGAGTCAGGATCGATGGCAAGCCGTCTGCTATCATTAGTTAATCTTTTCCTACATTTTCTGTTCACAAACTGTGTATATTTGACAAGAATTCGTCTGGGAAGACGTGAGTGAAACCCACTTCAGAGTGGATGTCAGTGCTGTTAACTCGGCTGCTTTTAACTGTTTTATTTGGCTTACTTTACGGATATACTCGTTGTCAAAAGTGTTTTTCTCCCCTGTAGACTTAATGATTTTCATGTAAAATTTAATCCACAACAAGGCAGTCACTTGCTAAGTCATTATCCGTCTTGAATAAACTTTTGATTTATTTTAACAAATTTCAACTTTTTAAAATTGTCAACTTTCGATTTTGTACAAACGTGATTTTTTTTTCGGGGGTGGGTGGGGTGGGGGGGTTGACGTTTTCATTGAAATCAAATTATCCAAGACAGTTGTCGCCATTGCCTACACACCACGCTGTGCGCTACGTCTTCCCTAGGAGCAGTTCCTGGCGCTGCCGAGGCGGCCGCGGAAGACGCGGTCACTGAGCCCCAGCACAGGCCCGGCCCGGCAGAGCGTGGGCCTGGACCACCTGGACAACCTAGTCCACCTCATGGAGTCGCTCTCGTTCTTCAGGGACGAGAACACCCGCCTACGGCGCCGCTGCTCTTTCCTGGAGAACACCAAGTACCTGCTCAAGTTCAAGGCCGAAAGACACCCAGAGGACCTGGGGCGACCCCATAGGAGCAAATCCGCCGTGCAGAAGTCCTATACCGACCCCGAGCGGTGCACAAGGCGTCGCTACGTCAGTGAGGGGGAGGGGGAGGAGGAGGACACGGACCTGATCGAGTCCGTGTCAGATCAGACCCCCAAGCGCCCCAAAGCCGGGGCCCTTCAGAAACGGAGTTTCTCCACGGGGTCCCTAGAGGTCCCCTCGGAGCTCCTGGACGAAGATTCCGGTAGGGTCGAGCCCTCCCAAGAGGCCGCCCTCCGGCCTCCCAAAACCCCGACCGTCAAGCGGAAGAGCAAAGGGACGCGCTGGTCGCGAGTGAAGAAGGTTCTCACCAAGCAGAAGATCTACGAAGACATCAGCATCACATTCCGCTACCTGCGTGACTTTGGTCGCGGAGCGGCGGGCGGGGGAGAGGGCGACCTTAGTCCCTCCACGCCGCGTGTGTCCGGGAACCGATCTCTGGACTCCGGGGTCAGCACCAGCCTGGACGTGGACGCACACGGCATGAGCTGCTCCGGGGACGGCTCCACCCCAGGCCGTCTGTCACAGCTGGCGGACGAGAAGGAAGAAGCGGAGCTCAGCTCTGAGATCTGGATGGGGCCCCCGGACTGGTGGGACCGCTACGAGGCCGAGCGCGGTAGCGACGCATCCGCCTCGGCCGCTGAGGTCCGCACCGTTATCCAGTTGAGGAGCATCCACGACCCCGACAAGTTCCTGTCCACGGGCAGCCTTCCCCGCCGCCAGTCCAGCCCGTCGCTCAGCTACAAGGACGAGCAGAGTGCAGGAGATAAACTGGGGCAGGAGGAGTTGGCCAAGCTGCATCGCTCCTCCAGCTACAAGGAGGGCGAGGAGGATGTAGCGCCCAGGGACGACGGCGTGGGTGGTTTCATCAAGCACGAGTCCAAGAGGATCAAGACGGCTTGGGGCCGAGTCAAGGACATCATCCACACGCGCAAGGACAGCACCAAGAAGCGCAAGAAAGACAAGGGCGAAACGGATGGGAGCCGCAGCGACGAACCCAGCGAGGTGGACATGGAGGCACTGCTAGAGGAGCACCTCAGGGGAGAGCACTTCGGAATGGGTGTCATCAGCAGGTCCACACCGAAGACATCCCCCATTGCAGTACGACAGCGTGGCTCCCTGGCCGGCAGTGACTCGCCCCCGTCCACTGCTGGCTCCCCTCAGAAGAGCCCCACCTCGCCCGAGCACAAGTTACCGGTCGACGTGTCCCAGCTTCTGGGTAAGTATTGACAGGAGTGATGGCAGACGGAGTGAAGGCGCTGGATGCGTAGTAGGGGTCGGGTTATCTAGTCTTCCTGATTTGTCTCTCTCCTCCAGTTCTTCTTTCTTATATTGCTCTTTCTCCTCTAGTTTATGTATTTCCTTTTATCGTTACTATTGGTCTTCTTTTTCCCTTCCTTTCTGCCCTCCCCTTGTCCTTCCTTCTTACATTTGGTCCATCTGGTTCTCCTCCTTCATTACCTTCTCCTGATTTTCCTCCTCCTCCTGGTTTTTCTCACGATCCTTCTCCTCCTGGTCCTTCTCCTCTTCCTGGTCCGCCTTCTCCTCTTCCTCCCCCTGCTACTGGTCCCTCTTCTGATTATTCTCATCCTCCTGGTTCCTTTCCATCTCCTCCTACTGTTGCTTCTGCTTTATCTCCTCCTCCTCCTCCTGCTTCTGCTTCTTCGCTTCCTCCTTTAACTCCTGCTCCATCTTTTGCTCTACCAGTTCCATCTCCTCCTAATTCTGTCCCTGTTCAACCTCCTCCTGCTTCTGTCCATGCTCCTCCTCCTCCTCCTCCTCCTCCTCCTCCTCATCCTCCTCATCCTCCTCCTCCTCCTTTTCCTCCTCCTCCTCCTCTTCCTCCTCCTCCTCCTCCTCCTCCTCCTCCTCCTCCTCCTCCTCTTCTTCTTCCTCCTTTTCCTCTTCTTCTTCCTCCTTGTCCTCTTCTTCTTCCTCCTCCTCTTCCTCTTCTGCCTCAATATAAGTCTCTTCATTCAATGTCCGTGAGAACATCTATTGCCTGGCTGAGTGAGTGAGGTTCAAGCTTCATTGACAATCTTCCTATCTCTCGAATGAATCTATTTCGCACGTGCTCGAGCGATTTCAAGTGAAAGTATGTGTTTTCAGATCATTTTTACGAGTCATCATATTGTATCTGTTCCGTTTACAAACTGCACATCCGAATCTGGATCTCGTTCCGCTGTATTTGTATCGTGTTTGTTTTCTTCGCTTTTCTCGTAGTATATCCCTTGTTTCCAAAAGAGTGCATGCGCGCGCGTGTGAATGTGAGCTTGTGTATGTGTAATGTGTGTGTGTACGCGCGCGCACGCGTGTGTGTGTGCGTGTGTGTATGTGTGTGTGTTTGTGTGCGTGTGCGTGTGCGTGCGTTCTTATGTGTGTTTGTGAGTGAACGTATGTATGTCTGCGCATGCGTGAAGGTGATTGCGGTCTTCGTGTTTGGGACAATGTGAAACAAGTCTTAATAAGTGTATATCTCAAGAACTGTCCGAGGACAGCATAGCTGTAACAACCCAACGCAGCACGCTGAAAACCAGAACAACCTTGCGAAAGTGTTAACATATGCACACACACACACTCACACACACACACAAACATACACACACACATGCATACACACACGCACAAACATACACACACATACACACACATACACACACACATACACACACATACACACACACAAACATACACACACACATACACAACCACACATACACACACACATACACACACATACACACACATACACACACACATACACACACATACACACATGCACACACATACACACACACAAACACACACACATACACACATACACACACACACACACACACACACACACACACACACACACACACACACACACACACATACACACACACACACACTCACACACACACACACACACACACACACACACACACACACACACACACACTCACACACACACACAAACACAAACACAAACATACACACACACACACACACACACACACGCGCGCACACACATACGCAAACATACACACACACACATACACACATACTCACACACACACACACACTCACACACACACACACACACACACACACACACACACACACACACACACACACACAAACATACACACACACAAACATGCAAAAGAAACACACATATACACACACAAACATACACACACGCACACATACATACACACATATACACATATACACACATAAACACAAACATGCACACACATACAGACATCCACACTCAAACATACATACACACACACAAACATTCACACACACAAACACACACACACACACACACACACAGACACACACAAACATACACAAATACACAAACACGCACACACACACACACGCATGCACACACACACACGAATGCACACACACATGCATACACACACATGCATACACACACACGCATTCACACACACACGCATGCACACACACATGCACACACACACACACACAAACGCATGCACACACAAGCACACACTCATGCACACACATACACACGAATACACATACACATTCACGCGCGCGCGTACACAAACATGCACACGCACATACACACACATACGCACACATACACACACAAACATGCACACACACACAAATGCACACACAAACATGCACACACGCAAACGCGCACACACACACATGCACACGCACACAGACATACACACACACACACACACAAACATACACACAAAAATGCACACACAAACATGCAAACACACGCACATACACACACACACACACACACACACACACACACACACACAAGCGCACGCAGCCACCAGTGAACATACCTCACTCTTTACAAGACGGTAGACTAACTCCTTCTCGAATTAATTTCTCCACGTGCTTGCTTGTACATGTGCGTGAAAAAGTTGAATTCTGAAATAGAGTAACCCAGACTTTTCTGACACGTCCGTCTGCCAAGAAAATAATTCTTCAGCACAGATACTGGCAGATTTCACCCATGGCCTGCCACTCACTGCTTCGAGTCATACCCCAGGAGAAACTGAGTGGTTTCTGAAAGGATAGTGCGGCGTAAATAAATAGGAATACAATTTTCCATTAGCCCGGAATCTCTGACTGAGGCCACCTGGTCACCGGACGAGGGTTTGCACCATTCTGGAAGGTTATGAGGTGTTTTGGCGGGAAAACTGGTTGGATTCGCGTCGACCCCATTTTAGGGAATGCAGTGTATCTGCATGTATATATATCAAAAGACTGGGGCGCCATGTAGATATTTTTGAAACAACTGATCACCGATTTTCCAAGTAGCTTTACTAATGCATGCGTGCTAATGTTCGCGAACTTTAACAGGTTTTTTTATTACGATTTTAAAAAATGAGGTTTTCTATTACACAAATGCACTTCTTGTATCTGTGGAACATATTCTCTCTCTTGCAACAGTTTTGTAAGTGTAAATATAACAACTCCAAGTCAGTAACATTTGGTCATACTGATGAAAGATAGAGGAAATGTTTAAGTAACTTGCAAATGAGAGAGAGAGAGAGAGAGAGAGAGAGAGATTGATTGATTGATTGATTTTATTGTTTAGGCCACCGGCCCATCACAACAATACATGACTTGCTTCTTTTTGAGGAGCCAGTATACTTGAGCCACAATTTGAAACAAGGCGTACAATCCAAGTGAACACATTGGCTAGTACATATCAGTGACAATCAAACAATGGAAATAGTATAAATATAGTATTAACGTACATTCTTTCATCATAACATTATTGATCATGGTCTTGTTCTAAACTAGCAAGAAATTGGTCTCGTAATCGGAAGGCATAATAAAGATACATTGCTACCTTGCGAGAGAGAGAGAGAGAGAGAGAGAGAGAGAGAGAGAGAGAGAGAGAGAGAGAGATGCTGTCGTTTGAGGATTGATCACATCACCACAATTATTTATATTATCCTTTGGAAAATAATTGTTCGCACTAGTTTGAAAAATCTTCATCCTGAGCGGTATAGTTTGGGCCGTATTTTCCCGCAATAATGCAATTCGCTATAACAAAAAATGGATACCATGTGCAGGATTATCCTTTTGTACCGGGATATCAAAGCAGATATATGAAATACACGCATTTCTGTTGCACAGAGGAGGAGGAGGAGGAGGAGGAGGAGGAGGATCGAGGAGGAGGAGGAGGATCGAGGAGGAGGAGGAGGAGGAGGAGGAGGAGGAGGAGGAGGAGGAGGAGGAGGAGGAGAAGCAGGAGGAGGAGGAGGAGTAGGAGGAGGAGGAGGAGGAGGAGGAGGAGGAGGAGGAGGAGGAGGAGGAGGAGGAGGAGGAGGAGGAGGAGGAGGAGGAGGAGGAGGAGGAGGAGGAGGAGGAGGAGGAGGAGGAGGAACACTATAATTATAGGACCAGAGAAGGAGAACAGCAAGAGAAGCGGGAGGCAAGAGCAGCATCACATCTGTAGCAGAAGTAGTTGGAGCTGCAGGACGAGTGAGAGCAGGAGAGTGTGTAGAGGTAGATGCATCATTAGGATTTGAGGAAGGGCAGGTAAGAGGCGTGGCAAATAGACACATCCTCCTTCTGTTGCATTTGCAACACGCATGGACGTTCAGGTGAACGTTTCAACGTCAGGGAAAGGGTCTCGTTGTCAGAGAGGGGAAGAGTAGCCAGGGTTAAATATCACACTCTCTTGAAACAGAACCCCTTCCTCCCCAGCTCACCCCTTCCTCCAACAACCCCCAACCCAAAAGTCCTACCTTGCTATCCTCTCACCCTTCTTTCCCAACCACCCACCCCTTTTCCTCATTCCTCTTTGCGCTCTTCCCCATGCGTGGCTTTCATCACGGGGCCGCGAGCTGTTGTCTATTTTTGACTTCAACCCGTCGACCTGCCTTCTTCTGCCGTGGCCTTCCTCGTCTCTCGCCAGCAAGCCCAGGCTTTTTTCACACGACGTTTAACAACTTATACTTAGCTTCACCGAAGTTCTACCTGTGTTTCGGCCAGATGCACAACATTCCTTTAATCGCCATGAGCAGAGTACTCAAGTTTCTTTTCTGTTTTTGTGCTGTTGAAAAAAGTGTCCAAACGGACACGAATAGCTTGATGTGGAAGAATGCTTCTGGACTCGATTGAAAATCATTCTTTCGGTAGTTCGGTCATGACTAGCAGCCGTGTGCAGAGATTGTGAAGTTAGGTGCGTTGATGAAGTTCTAGATGAAACTTTCCCCCATGCATTTCAGAATACACCTGTACATAGTTCAGATTTAGTAGAGAAACATAATAGTATATGGTCTCCAGCACTTCTCTTGGAAAACGGAGATGCGCTGAACCAAGTTCCCTACCTGCTGACCAGGAACATGCTGGTATGCCAGATATTACACACACACACACACACACACACACACACACACACACACACACACACACGCACGGCGATTAGTTTTCGTTTGAATTCATCGCAGCACCAGAGTGCTCTCGAAAACTATAGAGAAAACTGCAGTGCGCCGAAAAAGCGGTAGAATCTGTCAGGCTAAGTCATTAGTCTGCAAATGTGTTGAATGCACAGATGAGATAGGAAAGAAAGTGATGCTTTATCTGAGGACCATGAAGTAAACTAGAAAAAGAGTTTGGCGTCAGGGTATGAATAGGCGTGGGTATGTCAGACTGTCTCCGCACTGCATGTGTTACGGCTAAGGTGTGAAGAATGGATATTTGTTGCCGCACATTTATCTCCTCACCCCCTTCCCTGTCTATCTGTCAGTCTGTGTGTCTATCTGTGTGTCTCTCTGTCTGTCTGTCCGTCCGTCCGTCCGTCCGTCTGTCTGTCTGTCTCTCTGTCTCTGTCTGTCTGTGTGTCTGTCTGTCTGTCTCTCTGTCTGTCTGTCTGTCTGTCTGTCTGTCTATTTCCCTTCCTCCCTCCCTCCCTCCTTCCCTCCTTCCCTCTCTCTCTCTCTCTCTCTCTCTCTCTCTCTCTCTCCTCTATCTGTCTCTGTCTCTCTCTGTCTCTGTCTGTGTGTGTGTGTGTGTGTCTGTCTGTCTGTCTATCTGTCCGTCTGTCTGTCTCTGTCTGTCTGTCTGTGTGTCTGTCTGTCTGTCTGTCTGTCTGTCTGTCTGTCTGTCTGTCTGTCTCTGTGCCTGTGTGTCTGTCTGTCTGTATGTCTGTCTGTGTGTCTGTCTGTCTGTCTTTCTGTCTGTGTGTCTGTCTCTGTCTGTCTGTATGTCTGTGTGTCTGTCTGTCTGTCTGTGTGTCTGTCTGTCTGTCTGTCTGTCTGTCTGTCTGTCTGTCTGTCTGTCTGTCTGTCTCTCTCTCTCTCTCTCTCTCTCTGTGTCTCTGTGTGTGTCTCTGTGTGTGTCTCTCTCTCTGTCTCTGTCTCTGTCTCTGTCTCTGTCTCTGTCTCTCTCTCTCTCTCTCTCTCGTGTGTGTGTGTGTGTGTGTGTGTGTGTGTGTGTGTGTGTGCGCGCGTGCGTGTGTTTGTGCTAGTGCGCTCGTGCATTTGTGAATCACATTAGCATAACAATTAATATTAACCTGACCACGACGCCAAACATTCTTCAAAGACATAGCCTTTTCAAGAGCGATTCGTACACGGTGTATCCATATAGCTACTACATGCATACTGGCGTGTCTTTTCTGATTCTGGGTATTTTTCGAAGTGGATCGATCTTTTAGCATTTTACGAAAGGCATTCGGAGAGAGGTTCATTCCTGGGGTCTTACGTTGTTATCTTTTCCATCGTTGTATATTTGTCAAGGTAAAAATATTGGCTACAAAAGACACATACAAAAATGGCGCAGATTATTGCCCGGGGTTGTGCACACGGCGTGCCCTGCACTCGTTGTCGCGGAGTCTGCGCGTGTGAGTTCGGGCTGCGGTTTCACCCTCGACCTTACTGATGTCGTCATGGAATGATGGGCTAGCATGGCCTACTTGCAGTCTTTACCTATACGCAACTTCTGTTCCTCTCAGGTCACACCTCGGCTTCATTGGCTACTGAACTTACAGATAAGAGAAATGAGAGACAAATAATTATGTTGTTTTTTCTAAATCAATCTGCATGTCTTGCTTTATCAAACATTAACCACATTGAGACGAATGAAGTGAAAATGTGTCATGCGTACATGTATAGGTTGAAGAAATCGTGGTTACTTTGGTTTTGATGCATATTAGCATGCTGATTCACTAGAGCTAATTTCACCCACTAACAGTGTTTTAAAAAGCGGCGTCATCTGGCGCATGGTTATTCACCTAAACGACGGCTAATTTCGTTTCCTTTTCCTTTTTACTTTTTGTTTTGTCAGTAGTTTGAGCTCGTCTACCTTTTACATTTAACCGTTTACAATTAAAATATGGTCATACGTAACCCCACTCTTTCATTCACAGCTTCGTATACGCATTTGTTGTGTCTTCTATAGTTTATCCTTTCTCTCATTCATTAGGGGTTAGGGAGGCCAATATCGCAATGTCAAAGATGTACTTGATTTTACTTCATTTCCTTGTTTCATGAGATACAGTAACGATGAAACCGTAGGTCGCAGAAACCATAGCGATCTTACGTTATCGCAGTTTGAAAAATACCCCCTTTACTAAACAGTGCGAAAACGCTATTTACAAAGAGTTGGACATGTCCTGCAGTATATTCTGACGAAAGCCAATCTGTACGACTTGTAAGGCATCTTCGTCTCTTCACCATAACAACTCCTGGATTCGCAAGGACTGCAGCATGACTGGAGGAGCAGCCCTGAGAGCTGGGCGACCGGCGCCAGCAAGGAGGAAAAGCTGTCGTGTACAGGGGGAGGGAGCACGTGGGAAAGTACTTGGGAAGGCTCTCCACTGGCCTCACACCGAGTTTGGGGCACCCATCAACAAACGTTGACATTAACGGCCCCGGGTGCCTGTGCTGCGTTCTGGGAACGTAAAACACGGCAAGCAGTCTGCCCAATGTCCCGTGATTGCGCTGAGCTTGAGCAAAAAGGGGACCCCCCCCCCCCCCCCCCCGATTAGACGTGAGGTGTGTGTGGACTTAGACTGTGCTGAGACAACGAGTTTGCTTTTGTCGCAAGCGGTTCTTTGTTGCACCGAGCAGTGGCTGCAAGAGTGCAGACATGCAAACGTAGCTTTCACACATAGCCTCGATTACGTCTGTGTGGCAAACTGCATGTCTTCACAGCAAGCAACTCTGCGTTGCATGGCATGCAAGTCTATACAACACAGCAAGCGATTCTGCGTTGCATGGCATGCAAGTCTACACAACACAGCAAGCAAATCGGCAAGACTTCCAGCCTGTGCATGCCCAGGTTAAACGGAACGGAACGTGTAGTTGTGACCCATCTGCCTGTACGTCTGTTTGACGGGAAAAGTGATGTAGAAATCAGTATGTCATCGGGTCTGTCATGCATGTGTCATTTGATTTCACGCCTCCACAACTTGAGAGCTATTTAGTTCGTAGCATCCCTATTCAGAAGACCTCCGAAACCCAACCCGTAGTGGAGTGAGTGCCTGCGTGCGTTAGCATCTATCCTTGACCCTGCACGCTTGTGTGCATGGAATCATTATTTTGCTAGTGCACGCGCGCGTTAGTATGTGCGTGCGTGTGTGTTTTCGTGTGCGTGTGTGTGTGTTTTTGTGTGCGTGAGTGTATGTGTATGTGTGCTCGCGCGCTCGGCCGTAGAAAGTGGGGGTGGGGTTGAGGTGGCTTGCGTCTGTGGGTGAATAACAGGGAAGATTACTTTTACCATCGTGGATAAAAACTTTCTCATTCGTCTCTCAAAAATCACATTTCAATTGATCCTTGCTGAGGCTGTACTCCAAAATTACGGGTAACTCTTCTTATGGCTACCTGACGATGTGTGTAGTGTGAAATGAGTGCATTGCTTTTTTCCCGACGTCTTCAGTGTATTCACTCGTTTGACTCGATACTCTTTCAATGCTGAGAGAGGCTAGGAATGAAATGCAAACCTTTTTTTAAATAATTCAACTGCGCTAACATATTATGTTTTTAGAAAATAATTATGAACTAAACTTCTTCAGTTTCTTTTCTTTCATTTTGTTGTTGGGGTAGGTGGGGGTGGTGATGGGGCGACAAGTAACACTGGGCTTCTAAAGCACACTTGAAATAAATGTGGAATTTTGTCTGCCCTAAAAACTGGACTCCTTTCCATGTGGTCCGTGGCCAGTGCAGAGCTGAGATCTCCATGCCTTCCTGTTTAGTCCCACTGCTTCCCAGAGCCTCGTTTCTCGTTCGCACCGCGTATCTGGAGTTGCCTCCCTTGGCAAATCCTGTCTGCATCTGTACATCTGCACGTTGCTCTTCACTCCCGCTGTCGGTACGCGGATGGGGACACTGTCGGTCAGAAGTCCAAAACTCTTTCAAGCAGTTTTTGGAAAGCAGTCATTGTGTTGATGAATCTCTATCAAGAACTTACTAAATTTGGATCACCCTATTATTCTAGTTTGAAATCCACAACATAAAGTTGTCAGTTATCTATCATCCACTAAATTTTTCTTACGGAAAAAAATAAATAATAGATTGATATAAGAAAATAAAATGTAATGGTCATTAAAAATCCAAATATGTCTCAACAATGAGAAATACCACCCAAATTAAACTGTGTTCAACACTCTAGCAAATTTTTAAAAACATGTCTGAAGTAGAAATAATGAGAGAGCGTCGAATCAGATCGGCAAGGAAGATCCTCATTTTGCTGAAAGAGCAAAAACGTTGCAGGGAGATCTATCCCAGACGCCTGTGGAAACTCCAAGCATCCCTCGTTGCCTGCTAGCGTACGCTTTGGAGGCTGGCATCTGCTGACCACGTGCCTGCGGTAGTAACGGACTCGTTCTCGTACTAAGCACCTCACCTCCGCCCTTTCCTGCGGCACGGTGCGGCCCTGAAGAATTCCACCCACTACAAAGGTCGGGTGCAAACTTTCTACTCCCCGATGGTAACTGGAACGTGCCAGTCTGCATTGACATGCGCAATGACCTGTGACCTTTCTTTTCCCACGCTGGAAAGTCGGTTGTCTGTCAACTTGTTTCTGTTCCACGAGGAATATCGGAAGGATAAACTGTGTTAGGAGGCGTAAACTTCCTCTAGTTTTCCAAAACTTCTTCCCTGTTGTCAAATGGTCAGAAATAGTTTTCTGCAAAGCAGTGCGAATGTGTTTTCTTTAGCACTTGTTTTATTTCCGCTGCTTTGTTTCGAAAATACAAGACCTAACGCCTTATCCGTAGAACGTTCTAATTCACGGGGAGATTTCACGAAGATTGGATCCATTTTGAAAAATAAAAAAATTGATTGGTTTTCAGGCTGAGTTCGCTTGACAAATTAGCCGTGACTTTCGAGGGAGAAATACGTTCACCTTGACACCGATTTGTAACTGGAACAACCACCGACAGGAGCTCCCCCAAGGAACTAGGTCACGGTGCAGAGTGCCATATGCAGCATTCCCAAGCCTGAAGTGCCATCCTGTGCTCCCCTTTCCCATCGTCTCACCCCATTTTTTCGCCACTCCTATGGCCTGGTTTGTCTCCTCCTCTCCCCTCATCCACTCCAAAACATTCCTCGCCCTTACTGTACCAAGAGGTACCCCACATCCCCACCCTCATTCCACTCTCCCACCTCTTCACTTTTCGCTTCCCATCTCAACCACTGTTCTCTAATTTTGATTCCTATCTCTGCTTCGTTACAAACACCCGGTATCCACGCTCACCAACCTCATCCCCTGCCATACCTCCCCCACTTACCTCTTCAGAGCCATCTTGCCCAGCCTGCTGCAGACCACACGCCCAGCGACCTCATTCCTCTTGACTTCGGGAGATCCCGTTCTTGAGCTCGGGCTAACGTACCTTTCTAGGGAGGTCTTTAGAAGCTTATTTATTATCTCTGTCTTCCTGAGAGCAGTAATAGTGTTGGTGAGTCCTTGAAGGGAACTTTTATACCGTAGGTTCTTGCTGCAAATATGTGGGTTGTTAGGAATGGTTTTGTGATGCAATAAATGTATCTCCTGAAATATTTAATTCCCTTTCATTCAATTGTCTGGATATCTCCCAGATTCCCTTCGAAGGACGTATTTGCAAGCAAACATTTTCTTTCTTTGTAAATGGATCTGGAGAAAGATGTCATCTTGGCATTTCGGTGGACGCGTCTTCCTACGTGGCACACTGAATCCCGCACCGACACCACGTGTCCTCGCAAAGGGGATACGGAAACAAGAACGGACGACCACAAACAGGTAGCGCTCAGAGGTGTTGCATAGAAGGTGAACGGGATCAGGTAGTCACGGTGTGAATCGGTTTGAGAAAATGATCACGGTCATTAGCGGACGCTAGGATGATCTAGACGGTAGCTAGGAAAGATCTGAGGCTGCGTAGGCGGCAAAAGGTACTGAAGCAGACAAGAGTTTGCTCTTGTGTAGACGTAGATTGTGTGAGAAGCAGCCGGTGAAGACGCAGCTAAGACAGACATAGGCTGGAGTAGACAACCATTGAAGAAAGCAATTATTGCAGCAGCAAATCACCCAGAGAGGACGTGCACCTTGCAGATATCTTTTTCAACAAGGAGATAACAAAATGATATTTCAGATCACCGGTCTGTATAACCATGTCACACAAGGTTCAGTTTCCAACTGCCATACTACATCTGTGTTGCTCGCTGTTCTGAAATTTGAAGAAAAAAGTGTGTGGATTGTTGAACTGCTTAGAAAGTTTTTTTTCTGTACATAGTCGTTGAGAGTATGCATCCATATCACCTGCATGGAACTTTCTAATCGAAATAGCAAACACCTCTGTGACACATCAACCCTGCCCTGTGGCTGAGTAATCAGCAGTGCAGACTGCGACATCCTTCCCCGCCCCAAGCGCGTGCCAAGCTTGTCCGCATCTATGGTGATGCACCTACAACCCCCTTCCTTCCTCCATTCTGTGTCGCTTCCCCGAAAGTCATGAGTGAGCAGGTCAAGGGTCATGTCAGTTCAGGATAACTTCCCGCAACTTATGAGTATTCATCTTGAGGCCACCTGGGACGGTTCTGCGGAAGCCTGCCCGTAGCATTGCGTGATCAGCACCAAACTGACGAATTTTCATGGACTCTTCGAAAGCCAACTCCGGTTAGCTCCGAATACTTTGCGACAACGAATTTTTACACTGTGCGTCTTTCTCGGTATGGCGGTAACATGAAATTGATCTTTAGAAGTAATTCGTATCCCCTGTGCACACGCAACGACTTTTCATCAGCCAAAGTTTGGGTGGTGATAGAGACGGTAATGGTGGATGGCGCAGAGTAGAGAGATGAGGTCGTCGTGCAAGCAGTTATCTTCAAACAAGTCAATTCTTGTGTAGTACTTTACGGTTACTAACTTTCAGTTTGGAATGAAATACTCAGTAAAGCGAAAGCTCACTTGGTTGGAGCTTTCGGTTGCACTCCAGTACCCTTCTTCGGCAGATGATTGGCGAACAGAGCTCACTCTGCGTGTAATGTGCATGCTGTGTTGATCAACATTTAAGGTGGAACACAACTACTGAGTTTGAAGGTGGCAACTACACCGGGGTTCGGACGACATTGGGGGGACGCAATGCAGACACCAGAGCTATGGGCTGCTGCTTCTTTCATAAGAAACAACCACAGCCGTGGGTGCGCCTAGACAAAGCGTGGGGCTTCCGGAACCGCTCTTCCCGTTCCTTCCTTCCCCGGCACCATCGAGCAGAGCTGGGGGACCAAGGCGGAAGGAGCCGTGAATTCTGCAGGAAGCAAATCGCCGTGAACTAATGGCACTCAGCTCTGGGTTTTCTCTATAGTCTCGCACAGGTTGGCGAAGTGGGGATGCGGGCTGGGGCCTCATTGACTGCACATTGACTGCACTCGGCGACTTCCTTTGTTGCACTGAGCACCTTCCACGCCAGACAAAGCAGTAGCGATGCTGGGAGCAAAGCCAAACGGCTGTAGGCAGGCGGGGAATGGAGCATGCATGCATACACGATTGATGACGGCGGTGGGCCGCAGTTGGCGAATCCCAAAAAAGTGGGGGTTCTTGGGGGTAAGAATGGGGGTGGGGTGGGGTGGTGGTGGTGGTAGTAAAGAGGGTTGGTGGAGGGTTCAAGGGAGAGGAAGGGGATTGAAGGGCGGGGGGGGGGGGGGGGTATAGAGAAGGAGGAACTTGTAGAGCAGTGAGGGTGGGGTAGCAGGAGAGGGATTGCGCTGAGGAGGGTGTGTGGGGTGAGGGCGGGGAAGGTGGTGAGATCAGGGTGGGGGGTGTTGGAAGCAGGTAATGCCATCATCATCTTCGTGGAAGCCGTCACCGCCCCGAGGCGAAGCTGTGCCAAGTCTATCAGACTACGGTAGCGCTGCCGTCTCGGAAAACTTGCTCCGTGCCTCGCTTTTCTCTCTCTCGCTCACGCTCCCTCCACCCCATGACTCCCTCCCAGAGTCTGCACCTAGAGACCGCCAGATCCGGCACTCCCTGAGCACGTGGTTGTGTCTGCTGTCTTGTCTGTCTTTCATGAACCCATCTGGACTGTCTGTCTTCCACTCAGCTTGCTAACTGCCCACACAGTACGCTTGACTGTCTCCTCTGCAATCTGATAATCTTTCTGCAAGTGTGTGCACTCTGCCTTCCAAGTAGTCATCTAGTCTGTCTTCTATCCAAGCTGCTTGTCTGTCTTCCATGAAGTACGTTTGTCTGTCTTCAGTGCAATTATTGGGACTGTATGTCTTCTACTAAATCAGTGTTTGTGCTCTGGTTTCTATGCAGTCACCTAAGCCGTTCTCTATTCTAGCTGCTTCTTTGTCGTTCATGCTGTGCATTCGTCCGTCTTCCGTGAAGACATCTTGACAGTGTGTCGTCTGTTTACGTTGATTGTCTGTAATCTATAATGTGCACTTTTCCACCTTCGATGTCATCATCTTGACTTTCAACTACCCCGTGTATTTGTGTTGTCTGTCTTCCACGCAATCGTTTATTTTTGTCTTGTCTTCATTCTGTACAATCATCGAAACTGTTTTAAAAGAAGTCTGCTGTCGTGTCTGTCTTTCATTTTCTATATTGTTATCTAAACTGTTTTCCATTGAGTTGCTGTCGTGTCTGTCTCCCTTATTGTCATCTGAACTGTCTTCCTCGAAATTATCTTGTCGCTATTCCAGGTAATCATCTTAATTGATGTGTTTTCCGTTTGCCCCACTTTCATGCGGCACTTGAGTCTTTAGGCCTGCCATTTAATCAGTTCGTTTTGTTGCCACGTCTCCTTTTTAAATGGCGCCGAGACAGTCTTCCATCTGGATGATAACTTTCTGTGCCTGCCGCATAATGACCAGTTGTAGACTGTTTATCTTCTGCGCTGTCATCAGGGTTACTTCCTTTCTTGCAGGAGTCTAGACATTCTGATCCTTTTGCATACTTTCTAAGTGTCATTCGGATTGTCAGGCATTTCCAACAGTCAGCTAACCAGTCTCGCCTTCCTCATTACTTGCTCTGCACGCCTCCAGCCAGTCATCGGTATAATTTCTGCCTTTGGCGCAGCCATGTGCTTTGGGAGGCTGCTAGCTTCTGTCCATCGTCCACATGATTTCTTCTACCGCCATCCATTACCATCACCTGCCATCCAGGTCCCACTCTCCGCTCACTTCATTATATTTACGTCTTCATCACTATGTCTTCTTACGCGATTCGTAAAAGGCGAAAAGCTGTGGAAATCGAGACTGCACCTGCTCTTACTCTAACTAGCTTGAGTGAATTTCGTAATTAATGGCCTCACATAGTCTACGGAAAGCTAAAAGACCGGAAAATTTCATTCATTCATATATTCATTCACTTGTTCCTTTATTCATTCCCTCCTCCTCAATCCAGGCTATATGTTTTTCGCAAGGCATGAATGCTTTCTGCTAATTGTATTTGGTATCAGGATTCTCTGCCGTATACAGGGATCTGGGCGATCCTTCTTTCACACGTATTCTAGGTGTCTGTCTTCCACAGCAATTTGGGCTGTGAATAAAACACAGGTATATAGTCTCTCTGCTTCAGTCAGCATCAGTCTTTCTGCCCTCTGTAGACATGTGGGCGATCCGCCTTCTACACAACTTCCAGGCTGTCTGCCTTCTACGGACAACTGTGCTATCTGCCCTCTCTGTTCGGTGGCCGAGTGGTTAGCGCGCTTGACCTGCAGTCGCTTGCGGCTAGAGGGTGCGGCGTTCGAAGCTGCGGGGATTCTGGAGTTGCATCCTTGAGCAAGGTGCTTTACTCGCATTGCTTCTCCCCACCCAGGAGTAAAACGGGTACCTGTGAGGGCTGTAGTGGGCTGCATATGAACCTACTATTTTAGTTGGTAACTACGTCGTAGTTGCCTACTTCGTTGTTCACAACTTTGAGTTGTTCCCCACTACGACAGTAAGGTCTGCATGAGACGCTACTCGGTCGCCACAACGAAGTAATGACGCAGTTATTATTATCTCGGGATATCCCATCTAATGCGCATGCGTAGAGGTCACGACAAGAGGTGAACTAGCCAACTCTGTGCACATTTCAATGGCCGACGTGTTGCCGGTTCGCACAGAAAACGCTCTATTTCGGGATACTAGCAACCCATCCAAAGAAAATATAAGCCATGCACAGCATTAATTTATCAAAGGTGTGTGTTGAATGCATCAATAGGTTGTGAACGCTTTTACATTTTACAAATCGAATGCAGGTCGACGCAACCACGCTGAAGCATGTGTTGACATTGTGTACAAAGCTAATTTTACCTGATGCAATGAACAAGATGCATTTAAAATAGATTGTTGTTATGTAAACACTGTTCAGATTAAATTGCTTTATTTTTGTAAACGAGGAAATGCGTATCGACGTACGCCAGGGTGTCACGAGTTTGGTGGGGAAAGTGCGCGCTGAGGTTGGAGCGAGAGCGTAAAATCATGTCAACACAAACGATGGCAACACATGCTTCGGCGTGGATGCGTTGACCTGCATTCGATGTGTAAAATGTAGGAGCTTTCACGACCTATTGATGCATTCAACATACACCTTTGATAAATTAATGCTGTGCATGGCTTATATTTTCTTTGGATGGGTTGCTAGTATCCCGAAATAGAGCGTTTTCTGTGCGATCCGGCTACACGTCGGCCATTGAAATTTGCAAATAGTTGGCTACTTAGCCGTGTAGTGCTGATACAGAGCGCCACTAAATTTTGGGTGGTTTAGTGGCCAACTTAGGAGGTAACTACGCGTAGTGAGCTTTCATGCAGACCTTACTTCGCAATTTAGTGGCAAACTTCCGATTTAGTTGCCTACTACCGTGTAGTAGGTTCATATGCAGCCCAGCACTGAGTAGGAAGATTGTGAAAGATAACTTTGGCGCGTTCATCCGCAGCCTGGTTGCATGCTCCCCAGGAAGCTGAGACGGTGTTGAAGCGATACAAAGAAGTAGCCTGATGACCAGGGGTGTAAGTGTGTGCGGTTTGAGCATCCATCAATGGGTGAAAAAGTCGCAATATAGAAAAGAGCACCATTACCTTTAGCTTTACATAGGCAAATAGCCACTTTGCTCCACCTTCATTAGGGCTGTCAACCTTCTACAGACAACAGAGCAATATTTTTTCCGCAAATTATTCTAGGCTAGTTGCTTTCTACAGACAACATGGCTATCTGCCCTTCACATAGTCAAATAGCCATTTTGCTCCAGTTTCGCCAGGGCTGTCTACTTTCCACAGATATCTGCGTTATCTGCCTGTCACGCAGTCATCTAGTCTGGTTCCACTGACAGCAGGGCTTGCTGCCTTCTACAGACGTTGGGGCTATCTGCCGTTTGCTGACGCATGGTTATCTGCCATCGAGGTTCTCTGTCTTCCACGTTATCGTGTAGACTGGACTGTCTGCCTTCCACAGACATTCGTTGTGGGAAAAGAGGGATGGGGCGATCACAAGAAATATGGCTCCATCCTTGGTCGAATTTTTTCAAGTGGAGATAACCGCATTTCTCGTGGCGCAGAGGCAGAGACGGAAAGGTGAAAATGTAAACGGTGGTTGCAAAGCTGTAAACTTATTCTGTTGCCTCTACACAGATGCCTTGAGCATGATGCATGCAAGGGGGAAAAACATCACTCACTAGGAAGTATGATTTTATAGAATGGCGCACTGCCATGTTTTTGAGCGCACCCTCCACCCCACCCCCACCCCAAATAATCGTTATACTCTTTTCTCTCTTCAATTACAAATGGCGTAGTCCTCAGAAAAAGCGTGTGTAAATCCCTTCATTCGATAACGCGTAGCTCAGGCCGTTTGTGATCGTTCCCTTGTTGTTGGTAGGGAGAAATCACTCTTGTAAAATTGTTTTCACCAAATCCAGTCATAGCTCTGGTACATGGTGTATTACTATGTGCGCGCGTGTGTATTTATGAGTGAGTGTATGTATGCTTGTGCGCGCGTTCGTATGCAAGCGTGCGTGCATGCGGGGGTGGGGGTGGGGAGAGAGAGAGAGAGAGAGAGAGAGAGAGAGAGAGAGAGAGAGAGAGAGAGAGAGAGAGAGAGAGAGAGAGAGAGAGAGAGAGAGAGAGAGATTACTCGATTTGGGGGTGGGGAGGGAGAGAGAAAGAGAGAGAAGGAGAGAGAGAGAGCGAGAGAGAGAGAGAGAGAGAGAGAGAGAGAGAGAGAGAGAGAGAGAGAGAGAGAGAGAGAGAGAGAGAGAGAGAGAGAGAGAGAGATATTACTCGATATGGAGGCTATACCTTCAAGACAGACATTCACACATCGTTATTCGCCCACGAGACGGAGTTGCAGGGAGACCAAGCATCCATTAGAGGCACGAGCCTTGGAGGTGTCGCGTGGAACAGGGCACTGCACTGACGCCTCAGTATGCAAGGCTTGGAGGGCTCGTCTGCCGTCTACCACCAGTGCTTGCTGTCAGAACACTCCGCGCAGTCCCGCCATGATGGAGAGGAGAGCCTGGCATGTGTTCTTCAAGAAAGGCTATATGGATAAGTAACCGTTCTTGCTTCACAGTGACGATGTAGTCAAGGTTTGGAATGTCTGTTGCGAAAACACCGCAAAGAACGTGACCAAAAAACTACTCGGTGGCTACCGAAGCAATTAACATTTGAGCTCTCGCGTCGTCCCAGCATCCCGGTGGTGACTGTGTTCATAAGATCATTAATTACGTATCCCATTTCTTTGCGTGGCAGAGTACTTTTTGGACCAACGGGTTGTCGACTGTCCTTACAAGATATGTCATCGTAGAAATAAGCTGTCCTCGAAGACGAAATCTCGGCTGGAGACAGTTTGTCTGAAATGACAAGATTTGTCTTCGCGAAGAGCCGATACAACAGCTTTTCTCTTCTCAACGTCCACCTTTCCAGTGCGCTAAGGTGTTGGA
>JAWQFJ010010655.1:0-12500 GCA_034096865.1 Theodoxus fluviatilis
CCCAGAGAATCTTTCCCCCGCACCGTCAATGAGAAAAATCCTATTTAAATGACCATCCTCTCACCAGAAAGAGATTACATTTAACAATTTACACGGATAGGGCTTTATCCTTACTCCTCCCAAAGAATGAGTTCAATTTAGACACAATTTAAGCACGCCGGCATGTCTCTCTTCTCGCTCTCATCCTAACCGTCATAATTTTCCCCAAACGAGGCGAAAACGAATGAACTGGGATTGCTTCTTACCCCAAACCTCGGGCTGTGGCACCTCCAGAAACGAATCACAATAATCCAAAGCTAGCCTCCTTCTTATCTGTAGCTGAGATAAACTTTCTGAAGTGAACCGAACTTCGCCTAGCCGCATAATGCGGCAGCGGCCGCGGCAGCAGCCGCTCCGCTCGCTGATGGCCGTCGTCTACCTGACCAGCACGCAATCAGAATCGAGTTCGCTCCTCGACACGTGACTAATCTCCAATCAGGCTTCGCTAATTTCGCGCGCTTGACCCATCTCCCAATCACCACTCGACTTGTCTTCACTCTATTTCAAACCCGTGTTAAGAAATACGTAAGCCCCGTAGACGCATTGCGCATCAGATTCCCGCCTAACGAGATTCTATTAATAACGATGAAGCAAGCCCCTATCTCCTATGCTTAACACTACAGCACAAACCGTACACCCTTCATTCGTACCAAATAATCACCCATTCGTCGCTATCTTGCGACACCCACATACACACACATACACACATACACACACATACACATATACACACATACACAGACACACACACAGACACACTCACAGATACACACACAGACACACACACACACACATACACACATACATACATACACACATACACACGTACAATGTCCCCTCCAAGGTGTGTATACTCTTTCCACGAAACTCTCGGAGTGTGCACTTCTCTTCCATGAATCAGCTCCCCACCCCACTGCATCCCCCCCCCCCCCCGCAACCTTACTTCGCACCCCGCTACCCTTCATCCCCACCCGCCACTACCACACCTATCTTTCATTCCCTGACACGCTCCTCGGTGGCGTCTCTCGAGCCGTAAAGCGACCTGCCGAGAGGGCTGCTGAGAGTACATGTACATGGACGTGTTTCTCTGTTCAGGCCAGTGCACCTACAAGGACGGCACCAAGCACAACCAAGGCGAGACCTGGACTGACGGATGCGTGGCCAACTGCCGCTGCGTCGAGTCCAGAATCAACGACTACAAGTGCGAGAACAAGTGAGTGACCCCTTCTTGCTTTCTAGTTGGAGGGCGGTCCAGGGGTCCAATACGTAGAGTGACTTTTCGGACCCCCGGCAGCGAGCATCTCGTCGATGCCTCTCATCTGTCACTGGTTTTGTCAAGGTTTGCATGTAGATGAAAAACGCAGTGGGATGATTTCATCAAGGTTATTCATTGGACATGCGGGTGCCTAAGAACGTTTCCATCCGAATCCACAGCGAATATCATGACAGTAGACATCAATGAAGAAGACAATCGGGCTCTAATTCATTGACGCACTGTATTTAATGTATCTGTACCGACATGTGCCCAGCTTACAGCGGTGACGCACTGTATTCAATGTATCTGTACCGACGTGTGCCCAGCTTACAGCGGTGACGCACTGTACTGAAGACGTGTGCCCTGGCAGATGCCCAGATAACACAAAGGGAGCACTGTATTGAACACAACTGCCCAATCTAAACCAGTGACGTGTTGTATTGAATGCATGTGCGCATGCCGACAGATGCCCAATTTACTCCAGCGACGTGGTGTATAAGAATACAATTGTACTGAAAAGTGCCAGATCACTGCAGCACGGCACCGTATTGAGTACCAATGTACTGACAGGTTCTCTGTGCCCTGCAGGAGAAGATTGTTTTGAACACACGTGTCCCGTTATATTTCGAGTTTACTCCAGAGACGGACTACATTGAATACGCACATTCTGACAGGTGCCTTGTTTCCTCCAGTGACAAACTGCATTAAATACGCACATCCTGACAAGTGCCCTGTTTCCTCCAGTGACAAACTGCATTGAATACGCACATCCTGACAGGTGCCCTGTTTCCTCCAGTGACAAACTGCATTAAATACGCACATCCTGACAGGTGCCCTGTTTCCTCCAGTGACAAACTGCATTGAATACGCACATCCTGACAGGTGCCCTGTTTCCTCCAGTGACAAACTGCATTAAATACGCACATCCTGACAGGTGCCCTGTTTCCTCCAGTGACAAACTGCATTAAATACGCACATCCTGACAAGTGCCCTGTTTCCTCCAGTGACAAACTGCATTGAATACGCACATCCTGACAGGTGCCCTGTTTCCTCCAGTGACAAACTGCATTAAATACGCACATCCTGACAAGTGCCCTGTTTCCTCCAGTGACAAACTGCATTAAATACGCACATCCTGACAGGTGCCCTGTTTCCTCCAGTGACAAACTGCATTGAATACGCACATCCTGACAGGTGCCCTGTTTCCTCCAGTGACAAACTGCATTGAATACGCACATCCTGACAGGTGCCCTGTTTCCTCCAGTGACAAACTGCATTGAATACGCACATCCTGACAGGTGCCCTGTTTCCTCCAGTGACAAACTGCATTAAATACGCACATCCTGACAGGTGCCCTGTTTCCTCCAGTGACAAACTGCATTAAATACGCACATCCTGACAGGTGCCCTGTTTCCTCCAGTGACAAACTGCATTGAATACGCACATCCTGACAGGTGCCCTGTTTACTCCAGTGACAAACTGCATTGAATACGCACATCCTGACAAGTGCCCTGTTTCCTCCAGTGACAAACTGCATTAAATACGCACATCCTGACAGGTGCCCTGTTTCCTCCAGTGACAAACTGCATTGAATACGCACATCCTGACAGGTGCCCTGTTTCCTCCAGTGACAAACTGCATTAAATACGCACATCCTGACAGGTGCCCTGTTTCCTCCAGTGACAAACTGCATTAATACGCACATCCTGACAGGTGCCCTGTTTCCTCCAGTGACAAACTGCATTGAATACGCACATCCTGACAAGTGCCCTGTTTCCTCCAGTGACAAACTGCATTAAATACGCACATCCTGACAGGTGCCCTGTTTCCTCCAGTGACAAACTGCATTGAATACGCACATCCTGACAGGTGCCCTGTTTCCTCCAGTGACAAACTGCATTAAATACGCACATCCTGACAGGTGCCCTGTTTCCTCCAGTGACAAACTGCATTAAATACGCACATCCTGACAGGTGCCCTGTTTCCTCCAGTGACAAACTGCATTGAATACGCACATCCTGACAAGTGCCCTGTTTCCTCCAGTGACAAACTGCATTGAATACGCACATCCTGACAGGTGCCCTGTTTCCTCCAGTGACAAACTGCATTGAATACGCACATCCTGACAGGTGCCCTGTTTCCTCCAGTGACAAACTGCATTAAATACGCACATCCTGACAGGTGCCCTGTTTCCTCCAGTGACAAACTGCATTAAATACGCACATCCTGACAGGTGCCCTGTTTCCTCCAGTGACAAACTGCATTGAATACGCACATCCTGACAGGTGCCCTGTTTCCTCCAGTGACAAACTGCATTGAATACGCACATCCTGACAGGTGCCCTGTTTCCTCCAGTGACAAACTGCATTGAATACGCACATCCTGACAGGTGCCCTGTTTCCTCCAGTGACAAACTGCATTGAATACGCACATCCTGACAGGTGCCCTGTTTCCTCCAGTGACAAACTGCATTGAATACGCACATCCTGACAGGTGCCCTGTTTCCTCCAGTGACAAACTGCATTGAATACGCACATCCTGACAGGTGCCCTGTTTCCTCCAGTGACAAACTGCATTGAATACGCACATCCTGACAGGTGCCCTGTTTCCTCCAGTGACAAACTGCATTAAATACGCACATCCTGACAGGTGCCCTGTTTCCTCCAGTGACAAACTGCATTGATACGCACATCCTGACAGGTGCCCTGTTTCCTCCAGTGACAAACTGCATTGAATACGCACATCCTGACAGGTGCCCTGTTTCCTCCAGTGACAAACTGCATTGAATACGCACATCCTGACAGGTGCCCTGTTTCCTCCAGTGACAAACTGCATTGAATACGCACATCCTGACAGGTGCCCTGTTTCCTCCAGTGACAAACTGCATTGAATACGCACATCCTGACAAGTGCCCTGTTTCCTCCAGTGACAAACTGCATTGAATACGCACATCCTGACAGGTGCCCTGTTTCCTCCAGTGACAAACTGCATTGAATACGCACATCCTGACAGGTGCCCTGTTTCCTCCAGTGACAAACTGCATTGAATACGCACATCCTGACAGGTGCCCTGTTTCCTCCAGTGACAAACTGCATTGAATACGCACATCCTGACAGGTGCCCTGTTTCCTCCAGTGACAAACTGCATTGAATACGCACATCCTGACAGTGCCCTGTTTCCTCCAGTGACAAACTGCATTGAATACGCACATCCTGACAGGTGCCCTGTTTCCTCCAGTGACAAACTGCATTGAATACGCACATCCTGACAGGTGCCCTGTTTCCTCCAGTGACAAACTGCATTGAATACGCACATCCTGACAGGTGCCCTGTTTACTCCAGTGACAAACTGCATTGAATACGCACATCCTGACAGGTGCCCTGTTTCCTCCAGTGACAAACTGCATTGATACGCACATCCTGACAGGTGCCCTGTTTCCTCCAGTGACAAACTGCATTGAATACGCACATCCTGACAGGTGCCCTGTTTCCTCCAGTGACAAACTGCATTGAATACGCACATCCTGACAGGTGCCCTGTTTCCTCCAGTGACAAACTGCATTGAATACGCACATCCTGACAAGTGCCCTGTTTCTTCCAGTGACAAACTGCATTGAATATGCACATCCTGACAGGTGCCCTGTTTCCTCCAGTGACAAACTGCATTGAATACGCACATCCTGACAAGTGCCCTGTTTCCTCCAGTGACAAACTGCATTGAATACGCACATCCTGACAGGTGCCCTGTTTCCTCCAGTGACAAACTGCATTAAATACGCACATCCTGACAGGTGCCCTGTTTCCTCCAGTGACAAACTGCATTGAATACGCACATCCTGACAGGTGCCCTGTTTCCTCCAGTGACAAACTGCATTGAATACGCACATCCTGACAGGTGCCCTGTTTCCTCCAGTGACAAACTGCATTAAATACGCACATCCTGACAAGTGCCCTGTTTCCTCCAGTGACAAACTGCATTAAATACGCACATCCTGACAGGTGCCCTGTTTCCTCCAGTGACAAACTGCATTAAATACGCACATCCTGACAGGTGCCCTGTTTCCTCCAGTGACAAACTGCATTGAATACGCACATCCTGACAGGTGCCCTGTTTCCTCCAGTGACAAACTGCATTGAATACGCACATCCTGACAGGTGCCCTGTTTCCTCCAGTGACAAACTGCATTGAATACGCACATCCTGACAGGTGCCCTGTTTCCTCCAGTGACAAACTGCATTGAATACGCACATCCTGACAGGTGCCCTGTTTCCTCCAGTGACAAACTGCATTGAATACGCACATCCTGACAAGTGCCCTGTTTCCTCCAGTGACAAACTGCATTGAATACGCACATCCTGACAGGTGCCCTGTTTCCTCCAGTGACAAACTGCATTAAATACGCACATCCTGACAGGTGCCCTGTTTACTCCAGTGACAAACTGCATTGAATACGCACATCCTGACAGGTGCCCTGTTTCCTCCAGTGACAAACTGCATTGAATACGCACATCCTGACAGGTGCCCTGTTTACTCCAGTGACAAACTGCATTGAATACGCACATCCTGACAAGTGCCCTGTTTCTTCCAGTGACAAACTGCATTAAATACGCACATCCTGACAGGTGCCCTGTTTCCTCCAGTGACAAACTGCATTAAATACGCACATCCTGACAGGTGCCCTGTTTACTCCAGTGACAAACTGCATTGAATACGCACATCCTGACAAGTGCCCTGTTTCCTCCAGTGACAAACTGCATTGAATACGCACATCCTGACAGGTGCCCTGTTTCCTCCAGTGACAAACTGCATTAAATATGCACATCCTGACAGGTGCCCTGTTTCCTCCAGTGACAAACTGCATTGAATATGCACATCCTGACAGGTGCCCTGTTTACTCCAGTGACAAACTGCATTGAATACGCGCATCCTGACAGGTGCCCTGTTTCTTCCAGTGACAAACTGCATTGAATACGCACATCCTGACAGGTGCCCTGTTTCTTCCAGTGACAAACTGCATTGAATACGCACATCCTGACAAGTGCCCTGATAACTCCAGTGATAAACTGCATTGAATACGCACATCCTGACAGGTGCCTTGTTTCCTCCAGTGACAAACTGCATTGAATACGCACATCCTGACAGGTGCCCTGTTTACTCCAGTGACAAACTGCATTGAATACGCACATCCTGACAAGTGCCCTGTTTCTTCCAGTGACAAACTGCATTAAATACGCACATCCTGACAGGTGCCCTGTTTCCTCCAGTCACAAACTGCATTAAATACGCACATCCTGACAAGTGCCCTGTTTCCTCCAGTGACAAACTGCATTAAATACGCACATCCTGACAGGTGCCCTGTTTCCTCCAGTGACAAACTGCATTGAATACGCACATCCTGACAGGTGCCCTGTTTCCTCCAGTGACAAACTGCATTAAATACGCACATCCTGACAAGTGCCCTGTTTCTTCCAGTGACAAACTGCATTAAATACGCACATCCTGACAGGTGCCCTGTTTCCTCCAGTGACAAACTGCATTGAATACGCACATCCTGACAGGTGCCCTGTTTACTCCAGAGACAAACTGCATTGAATACGCACATCCTGACAAGTGCCCTGTTTCCTCCAGTGACAAACTGCATTGAATACGCACATCCTGACAGGTGCCCTGTTTACTCCAGTGACAAACTGCATTAAATACGCACATTCTGACAGGTGCCCTGTTTCCTCCAGTGACAAACTGCATTGAATACGCACATCCTGACAAGTGCCCTGTTTCCTCCAGTGACAAACTGCATTGAATACGCACATCCTGACAGGTGCCCTGTTTCCTCCAGTGACAAACTGCATTGAATACGCGCATCCTGACAGGTGCCCTGTTTACTCCAGTGACAAACTGCATTGAATATGCACATCCTGACAGGTGCCCTGTTTCCTCCAGTGACAAACTGCATTGAATACGCACATCCTGACAGGTGCCCTGTTTACTCCAGTGACAAACTGCATTGAATACGCACATCCTGACAGGTGCCCTGTTTACTCCAGTGACAAACTGCATTGAATACGCACATCCTGACAGGTGCCCTGTTTCCTCCAGTGACAAACTGCATTAAATACGTACATCCTAACAGGTGCCCTGTTTACTCCGGACTGCCCTTCTTCTGCCACCTGGAGCCTGACGCCTCGGACCCCTGCTGCGAGCGTGCTGTGTGCCACCTGCCCGACGGCCGTCCCCTCATCACGGGCATCGGAGACATCCACAAGCCCCCCCAGACCGCAACCCTGCCCCCCAACGAGGTCAACGTCATTCCCCTGGGCACCCACCAGATCATCACGGGCATCAACCTGCCCCCACAAACAGGCAGCACCTTTGGAGGCATTCGAGGTGAGGGACGCTACCCCCACCCCCACCTCTCCCACCCCCCACTCGCAGTAGTTCCAGCCATGGTCGTCTAGTCATTGTTTCTCTGGAATTGTTCTCTCAGGGACTGTTCGTGGAATCTCTCTCTCGTTCGCTTCATTGATTTGCTTCTCTCTGTCTCTGTCTTCTCTCTCTATCTCTCTCTCTCTCTCTCTCTCTCTCTCTCTCTCTTCCTCCCTCCCTCCCTCCCTCCCTCTCTCCTTCCCTCCCTCCCTCCCTCCCTCCCTCCCTCCCTCCCTCCCTCCCTCCCTCCCTCCCTCCCTCCCTCTCTCTCTCTCTCTCTCTCTCTCTCTCTCTCTCTCTCTGTCTCCCTCTCTCTACCTCTTCTTCCACGCACGTACACACATACAGATACACACACACACACGTACACACACATGCACAGTCAAACACACACACACACACACACATACATTCATTCGCTTACATATTCCTTTAATTCTCCTACGCTACTCAAGACCACCCACGCATTTTTCTTACTGATTCACCTTAGTCACTCGCTCACTCACAAAAATGGTCACTCACCCAGCTCAACTTACTCCACTCCAGGTTTGAAGTTGACCTCCAACTCGTCCTCAAACTGAAACTGTCACACAGCTCCCTCGCCTTTGTCACGCCTTGCCTTCCTGTAGGGTAAAGAGTAAAGCGTTTTGAACACTAGATGTTGGGGATAAGTCACTGTATAACTCCAGTGCTTGTATCTTTACTCCTCCTATAGTGGGCTGCGTCTACAAGAACCAGCTGTATCCCCAGGGTCAGTCCTGGAACGATGGATGCATCTACGTGTGCACGTGTGAGGATGGAAAAACTGGAGCCTACAAGTGCATCTCCAAGTAAGGGGACGCCACTTCTGCTCTCCTGTAGCTCTTCTGCGTTGTGAAGACAGTTTTCGTAGGGAATTCTTTGCCTTGTCTTCGTGGCTAATGGATTTTTTGACTCACATGCGAAGCAAAAGTGAGTCTATGTACCCACCCGTTTCGTCCGTCCGGGCGTCCGGGCGTCCGGGCGTCCGGGCGTGCGAAAACTTAAACGTTGGATTTTTCTCGGAGACTATTAAGTCTATCAATACCAAATGTGGCATGATGGTGTATGATGACAAGGCCTCAAAAAACATACATAGTGACTTGTCCTTGCTTCAAGGTCAAGGTCGCAGGGGCCATAAATGTTGTCTACAAGCAGTCATTTTTCACATTTTCTCAATTTTCTCTGAAGTTTTTGAGATTGGATACCTCACCTATATATGGTATATAGGGCAAAGTAAGCCCCATCTTTTGATACCAGTTTGGTTGACCTTGCTTCAAGGTCAAGGTCACAGGAGCTCTTCAAAGTTGGATTGTATACATATTTTGAAGTGACCTTGACCCTGAACTATGGAAGATAACTGTTTCAAACCTAATAGTTATGTGGGGCACATGTTATACCTTCATCATGAGACACATTTGGTCACATATCATCAAGATGAAGGTCACTTTGACTCTTATGAAATGTGACCAAAATGGGGTACTGAACCACTAAATTGACCATATCTCATGGTAGAAAGTGCCAATAAGCACCATTGTGCTTCCTATGTCTTGAATGAACAGCTTTGTGTTGCATGACCTTGGATGACCTTGGCCTTGGGTCAAGGTCACATGTATTTTGGTAGGAAAAAAGTGTAAAGCATTTCTTAGTGTATGAGATCATTGGTAGGTTTAGTTGTTTGACCTTGACCTTGAAGGTCACCTGAAGGTCAAGGTCATATAAAGGTCTAGGTCAAGCATGTGAGTCGTATGGGCTTTGTCCTTCTTGTCTTTGAGTGAACCAGGTGAGAAGATATTAAAATGTCGCAAGGGTTTGCTTTGAACTACAGGGTATTCCTCCAAGGAGTTGAATACTGAAAAGAGGCATATCAACCTCAGAGATTCGTAGCACATTAACTGGCACTACATCAAAACATACTCGACCGTAACGGATTATGATCGCCAACATGACATTCAATACTTTAATCCTACGGGGTGAGATGATTTTTCTCTTCCTCCCGTTGCGCGATAGAAATGGGACACTGAGATCCCTGTAAAACATCCCTGCAATCTTGGCCAAACATTGCGCTGTACATTTCGAGCCGCGCACATGGCCTTGGTTTGCCGGTAACCTATTGGCACATTGACCTTGACCCCGACATACAAATCATCTTTCTTTCCTAAAACGATGGAGACGTGGCAGTCAACAACCACTGCACTCCTCGTTTAGTTCTTGACACCATCACATCTCTAATTTTCGAGTTAGTGACCTTGACCTCAGTTGACCTCTTTGACTCTGACCTTTGCTCCAGGTGCCCGACCTACCCTGCCATCCCCTCGACTTGTACCTTTGTGGACGTGCCAGGCCAGTGCTGCCCCAGCCTCAACTGCAGAGTGCCCGGATGGGGCAACTACGCCCCAGTGCCCCAGCTGAACCCCACCCCTGCCCCCACCTACCCCCCAGGGGTGTCTCCGACCCCTGGCTCCACCTCTAACCCCCAGGTCATCGTCCCCAACGGCAGTGGCGGCCTCATCGGGGGCAACAACCTGCCTGGTCACGGTTTCGTCCTTCCCACTGGCAACTCCTCCATCTTTGGCGGTATCAACGGTGAGGAGGAGGAGGAGGAGGAGGAGGAGGAGGAGGAGGAGGAGGAGGAGGAGGAGGAGGAGTGAAGGAAGAGAAATAGGAAGAAGGAATAAAAGAACGGATACGGAGTACGAGGAAGAAAAAAGAAAGGAAGAGGAAGACGGGTAGGAGGAGGAAAAGAAGGTGGTCGTGGAATGACATCACAGAAAGAGATGACAGCTGTAACTTTACAAAGCAAAACCTCAGCTCGAGACAGGAAGACAGGAGAGAGTGCGTCTCTATGGCTATGTGTGTGTGTGTGTCTCTATGGCTATGTGTGTGTGTGTGTCTCTATGGTTATGTGTGTGTGTGTCTCTATGGCTATGTGTGTGTGTGTGTGTGTGTGTGTGTGTGTGTGTGTGTGTCTCTATGGCTATGTGTGTGTGTGTGTGTGTGTGTGTGTGTCTATGGCTATGTGTGTGTGTGTGTGTGTGTGTGTGTGTGTGTCTATGGCTATGTGTGTGTGTGTGTGTGTGTGTGTGTGTCTATGGCTATGTGTGTGTGTGTGTGTGTGTGTGTGTATGTGTGTCTTTGGGTGTGTGTGTGTCTCTATGGCTATGTGTGTGTGTGTGTGTGTGTGTGTGTGCATGTGTGTGTGTGTGTGTGTGTGTGTCTATGGCTATGTGTGTGTGTGTGTGTGTGTGTATGGGTGTGTGTGTCTCTATGGCTATGTGTGTGTGTGTGTGTGTGTGTGTGTGTGTGTGTCTATGGCTATGTGTGTGTGTGTGTGTGTGTGTGTGTGTCTCTCTCTCTATGGCTATGTGTGTGTGTGTCTCTATGGCTATGTGTGTGTGTGTGTGTGTGTGTGTGTGTGTCTATGGCTATATGTGTGTGTGTGTGTGTGTGTGTGTGTGTGTGTCTCTCTCTCTCTATGGCTATGTGTGTGTGCGTGTCTCTATGGCTGTGTGTGTGTGTGTGTGTGTGTGTGTGTGTGTGTGTGTGTGTGTGTGTGTGTCTATGGCTATGTGTGTGTCTCTATGGCTATGTGTGTGTCTCTATGGCTATGTGTGTGTCTCTATGGCTATGTGTGTGTGTGTATGTGTGTCTCTATGGCTATGTGTGTGTTGCAGACAAGTGCATCTACCAGGGTCGTGTGTACAACCAGGGAGAGAAGTGGAACGATGGCTGCCAGTACGAGTGTCAGTGCCTGGACGCCCGTTCTGGCTTCTACAGGTGTGACCCCCTGTAAGTACCTGCGGGTCGGTCAGGTGGTAGGGATCCATTGCGCCAGCGTTTGCAGTTGACGATGATTGACGATATTCTGATGCAACATGGAGGTCAGTTCAGATGTGGCCCACCCCCCGAGAGTGTAAGGAAGATTATATATAGGGCCGAAACACTCGGCGACGGGGGCTCTTCTTCTGAAGAGCGTCTTCTGCTTCGCTCCGTAGGGAGTTTCTAGCTACTACACCAGAGCAGATGAAGAGGAGACATCCACTTGCCTGATTGGCTGCATAACCCATCTGTGTTGTGGACTGGTTTCTGTAAAAGCATGTCAACTTTAGTTACAATTATGAGTGGATATTTCCGCTTCGTCATATACACACTGGACATGGGAAAGGCGTCACTGTCAGTCTTCCGTCTGCCTTGCCTTGTCCAGGTGCCCAACCTACAGCAACCTGCCGTCAGAGTGCTACATGGAGAGGAACAAGGGCGAGTGCTGCGCCCACCCCATGTGTCACTCCCCCAACGGCACCATCGTCAACCCCTCCCTGTCACCCAACATCTTCCCCGTCTACGGGGCCCTCACTGGAGGATTCACGGGCTTCCGGCCACCGCCTGATGGACAGTCTTTCACGGACTCCTTCAACGGCAGATCCAGTAGGTGCCAGACGCTGTGTGTTGTGAGTCAGAATGGATCCACTAGGGGATTCCCCCTGTGTGTTAGGGGTTTAAAGAATAATAATAATAATAATAATAATAATAATAATAATAATAATAATAATAATAATAATAATAATAATAATAATAATAATAATAATAATAATAATAATAGCATTTATAACGGGCATAGCCACATTTACACGCAGTTACTCGTCAGTCATACTACATAGCACAACACTCGTACGACTATCAAACCAGGACTTGAAAAAAAAAACTAGGAGGTTACAGAAAAGCAAGACGAAACATATGGGTTTTTAACTGAGATTTCCAGACACTA
>JAWQFJ010010657.1:0-15324 GCA_034096865.1 Theodoxus fluviatilis
AATAGAGTATACGCGACAGTGGGTATGTGTGTGTGTATGTGTGTGTGTATGTGCGTGTGTATGTGTGTGTGTATGTGAGTATATGTGTGTGTGTGTCTGTGTGTGTGTCTGTGAGTTTGTCTGTGTATGTGTGTGTGTATATGTGTGTGTGTCTGTGTGTGTGTGTGTGTGTTTGTGTGTGTCTCTGTGTGTGTGTGTGTGCGCGCGTGTGTATGTCTGTGTTTGTGTGTATGTGTGTGCGTGCGTGTGTGTGTGTATGTGTGTGTGCATAGAAAGAGTAAAAAGCCCATGGAAAGAGGTAATGGTGGAGAACTAAGGGCGGGAGGGTGGAGGGCGTTTCATGGAACGCCTGTACATCATGGGAGAGTAAACAGGGGGGACGAAGGAGGGGTGGGAGTGGGGGCTTCATGGAGAATGTGTACACACCCTGGAGTAAGGGCGTGATGGGGTGGACGGGTGGATGTCATAGAAAGGGGTACACAACCATGGGGAGAGGGTGTGATGGGGTACAGGAGGTTGACGGGTAGATGTCATAGAAAGGGGTACACACTCTGGGGAGAGGATGTGATGGGGTACAGGAGGTTGACGGGTAGATGTCATAGAAAGGGGTACACACCCTGGGGAGAGGATGTGATGGGTTACAGGAGTTTGATGGGTGGATGTCATAGAAAGGGGTACACACCCTGGGGAGAGGGCGTGATGGGGCACAAGGATTGACGGGTAGATGTCATAGAAAGGGGTACACACCCTGGGGAGAGGGTGTGATGGGGTACAGAAGTTTGACGGGTGGATGTCACAGAAAGGGGAACACACTCTGGAGAGAGGGTGTGATGGAGAACATGAGTTTGACGGGTGGATGTCATAGAAAGGGGTATACACCCTGGGGTAAGGGCGTGATGGGGTAGAGGAGTTTGACGGGTCGGTGTCATAGAAAGGGGTACACACCCTGGGGAGAGGGCGTGATGGGGTACAGGAGTTTGACGGGTGGGTGTCATAGAAAGGGGTACACACCCTGGGGAGAAGGCGTGGTGGGTGAAAGGTCACACTTGGCCACTTCGCAGCACGAGTCGTTGGGGTCAAGCTGCATGCTGCACTGGGCAGGCAGGAAGTAGTACTTCGGGCATCTGTAACATCATCGTCATCGTCATCATCGTCATCGTCGTCGTCATCGTCATCATCATCGTCGTCGTCACCATCGTCGTTGTCGTCGTTGTCGTCTTCCTCGTCACCATCGTCGTCGTCATCATCGTCGTCGTCGTCTCATCGTCGTCGTCGTCGTCATCATCATCATCATCATCATCATCATCACCATCATCATCATCATCATCATCGTCGTCGTCGTCGTCGTCATTATCGTCATCATCACCACCATGATCATTTCGTCGCCATTGGAAGCAGCGTTATTGCTACGCCAGCTTCATCATCATCGTGGCAATAATCGCTATCGAAATCATCACCATCTTCATCGTCATTCTCATCATTACCAGTATTGTTGTCGTTTAACTAAAGGCGTTTTTCGTGTGTGTGTGTGTGTGTCTTTATGTACGTGTGTATGTGTGTGTGTTTATGTGTGTGTGTGCGCGTGCGTGCGTGCATGTGTGTGTGCGTGTGCGTGATGCGTGTGTGTGCGTATGCGTGTGAGAGTGTGTGTGTGTGTGTGTGTGTGTGTGTGTGTGTGTGTGTGTGTGCTGTGTGTGTGTGTGTGTGTGAGTGCGACTGTAGTCAGAAAATGGATCAACGAGTTTAAAGTGGAGACCTTAGAAGAAAAAGCAACTTAAACTTTGCTCTCTACTCACCGCTCAGTGCAAGTGTACTTGCCGACGCTTTCGTCAGTGCACTCGCATGAGTACTGGCACCCCTGGCTCCACTTCTGACCTTGGGTGTAGGTCTTTCCGTTGATCTTGCAGCCAGCTGTAGAGTGGGAATGCAGCAGTGATTAGATTGTACATTTGCAGTCAGGCCTCGGTCAAGTGAAAACACCATTTTGTATGTTTTGAATGTGTGTGGGTAACCACCAGCAAGGTGCGGAGTCCCAGTGTCAGCGGCTCTGCAGAGGTACTGGAAAGTTCAGACATCACTTTGTGTCTCCAGGTATTGTGACTGTCTACCTCTCCCCAGTCTTCAGTGTTCACGTCTGGTCTGTCTGCCTCTTCATTCTTCTCCTCTCATCTTAATCTCCTCCCATCACTTTCCCCTCTCATCTTGACCCCTTCCCCGCAAAATCCCCTACACACCCAATGTACACAAGCTCTCAACCCTTTTTCCATAACCCCTCTTTCTCCCCTCCAACAGGACACCTCCACCTTTTGCTCCCTCCACTCCATTGACCACCTGTCCCCCTCCCCACCCCCTCCTCAGCCAGCTTCTCCATCACTACATCCTACCGCCGATTTATCCTCTTCCTTCTTACCTCCTAAACCCTCCCTTTCATCATCTTCCATTGCCCCCCCCCCCCCCCCCCCCCCCCCCCCCGACTTTCTGCCAAAATATATTGAACACTATTTCCTCACCCAGCCTGCCGTCTTCTCCTCCTTTCCTCTTATCCATCCCCATTCCTCTCCAAAGACCTGCTTCACTCCACCCCCATTCCCTTGCTAAATCCCATATAGAAATCCATTACCTATCCCTCTACCCGTCTCCCCCCTTTGTCCTACTATCCCACCCCGAACCCTCTTCCCTCATCCACTCCGCCTCAAACGTAAATTTCCCCTTTCCATCCCCAATCCACTCCAACAACCTTTCTCATCCCATCTCGTTCCTATCTCCCCATCCATAACAAAAAAACCATCCACTCTGCTCCTCCGCATCTCCACTTCTTCCCTCTCCCGTCCCCCTCTCCCTCCTTCCTCTCCCCCCTCCCTCTCCCCCCTCCCTCTCCCCCCTCCCTCTCCCCCTCCCTCTCCCCCTCCCTCTCTCCCCTCTCCCTCTCTCCCCCTCCCCCCTCTCCCCCCCCCCTTCCGTTCACTCACTGCCTTTGCCGCCGTTGCCAGAGAATCCACCGAAGACGGGGTTGAGGGGGTCGGTGCCGCCACCTCCACTGATACCCGTGAAGACGCCCGGGGGGTTGGGGGAGGGCACGTAGATAAGGGGGGTGGGGGAGGGGGTGAAGATGGAGTACGTGGTCCGAATCGTCCCCTGGCTGCCCGTGGGGCCCGTGCCCGGCACAGGAGTGACCTTGACAAAGGTGCTGCAGTCGGGCACGAGACAGCAGGGGTCGTCTGGAGAGGTCTTCAGCGTGCAGGACGGGTCCACTTGGCCGTAGCTCGGACACCTGTAATAGACACAGAACTCAGTAGTCATATAGATCGTAGCTTGGACACTTGTAGTGGACACAGAACTCAGTAGTTATATAGATCGTAGCTTGGACACTTGTAGTGGACACAGAACTCAGTAGTCAAATAGACTGTAGATTTGACACAGAACTCAGTAGTCAAATAGGCTGCAGATTTGACACAGAACTCAGTAGTCAAATAGGCAGTAGATTTGACACAGAACTCAGTAGTCAAATAGGCTGTAGATTGGACACAGAACTCAGTAGTCAAATAGGCTGTAGATTGGACACAGAACTCAGTAGTCAAATAGGCAGTAGATTTGACACAGAACTCAGTAGTCAAATAGGCAGTAGATTTGACACAGAACTCAGTAGTCAAAAAGGCTGTAGATTGGACACCTGTAGTTGACACAGAACTCAGTAGTCAAGTAGGCTGTAGATTTGACACCTGTAGTTGACACAGAACTCAGTAGTCAAGTAGGCTGTAGATTGGACACCGAACTCAGTAGTCAAGTAGGCAGTAGATTGGACACAGAACTCAGTAGTCAAATAGGCTGTAGATTGGACACCTGTAGTTGACACAGAACTCAGTAGTCAAGTAGGCTGTAGATTGGACACAGAACTCAGTAGTCAAGTAGGCTGTAGATTGGACACAGAACTCAGTAGTCAAGTAGGCTGTAGATTGGACACAGAACTCAGTAGTCAAGTAGGCGGTAGATTGGACACATAACTCAGTAGTCAAATAGGCTGTAGATTGGACACCTGTAGTTGACACAGAACTCAGTAGTCAAGTAGGCTGTAGATTGGACACAGAACTCAGTAGTCAAGTAGGCGGTAGATTGGACACAGAACTCAGTAGTCAAGTAGGCTGTAGATTGGACACAGAACTCAGTAGTCAAATAGGCAGTAGATTGGACACAGAACTCAGCAGTCAAATAGGCTGTAGATTGGACACAGAACTCAGCAGTCAAGTAGGCTGTAGATTTGACACAGAACTCAGTAGTCAAATAGGCTGTAGATTGGACACCTGTAGTTGACACAGAACTCAGTAGTCAAATAGGCAGTAGATTGGACACAGAACTCAGTAGTCAAGTAGGCTGTAGATTGGACACAGAACTCAGCAGTCAAGTAGGCTGTAGATTGGACACCTGTAGTTGACACAGAACTCAGTAGTCAAGTAGGCTGTAGATTTGACACAGAACTCAGTAGTCAAATAGGCTGTAGATTGGACACAGAACTCAGTAGTCAAATAGGCTGTAGATTGGACACAGAACTCAGTAGTCAAGTAGGCGGTAGATTGGACACCTGTAGTTGACACAGAACTCAGTAGTCAAGTAGGCTGTAGATTGGACACAGAACTCAGTAGTCAAATAGGCTGTAGATTGGACACAGAACTCAGTAGTCTAATAGGCTGTAGATTGGACACAGAACTCAGTAGTGAAATAGGCAGTAGATTTGACACATAACTCAGTAGTCAAATAGGCTGTAGATTGGACACAGAACTCAGTAGTCAAATAGGCTGTAGATTGGACACAGAACTCAGTAGTGAAATACGCAGTAGATTTGACACATAACTCAGTAGTCAAATAGGCGGTAGATTGGACACAGAACTCAGTAGTCAAGTAGGCTGTAGATTGGACACAGAACTCAGTAGTCAAATAGGCAGTAGATTGGACACAGAACTCAGTAGTCAAATAGGCTGTAGATTGGACACAGAACTCAGTAGTCAAATAGGCGGTAGATTGGACACAGAACTCAGTAGTCAAATAGGCAGTAGATTGGACACAGAACTCAGTAGTCAAATAGGCTGTAGATTGGACACAGAACTCAGTAGTCAAATAGGCAGTAGATTGGACACAGAACTCAGTAGTCAAATAGGCTGTAGATTGGACACAGAACTCAGTAGTCAAATAGGCTGTAGATTGGACACCTGTAGTTGACACAGAACTCAGTAGTCAAGTAGGCGGTAGATTGGACACAGAACTCAGTAGTCAAATAGGCTGTAGATTGGACACAGAACTCAGTAGTGAAATAGGCAGTAGATTTGACACATAACTCAGTAGTCAAATAGGCTGTAGATTTGACACATAACTCAGTAGTCAAATAGGCGGTAGATTTGACACAGAACTCAGTAGTCAAATAGGCGGTAGATTGGACACAGAACTCAGTAGTCAAATAGGCAGTAGATTGGACACAGAACTCAGTAGTCAAATAGGCTGTAGATTTGACACCTGTAGTTGACACAGAACTCAGTAGTCAAGTAGGCTGTAGATTTGACACAGAACTCAGTAGTCAAGTAGGCAGTAGATTGGACACAGAACTCAGTAGTCAAATAGGCAGTAGATTGGACACAGAACTCAGTAGTCTAATAGGCTGTAGATTGGACACAGAACTCAGTAGTCAAGTAGGCAGTAGATTGGACACAGAACTCAGTAGTCAAATAGGCTGTAGATTGGACACCTGTAGTTGACACAGAACTCAGTAGTCAAGTAGGCTGTAGATTGGACACCTGTAGTTGACACAGAACTCAGTAGTCAAGTAGGCGGTAGATTGGACACCTGTAGTTGACATGGAACTCATTATTCATACAGATCGTAGCTCGGACATCTGTAGTTGACACAGAACTCAGTAGTCAAGTAGGCAGTAGATTGGACACAGAACTCAGTAGTCAAATAGGCTGTAGATTGGACACAGAACTCAGTAGTCAAGTAGGCGGTAGATTGGACACCTGTAGTTGACATGGAACTCATTATTCATACAGATCGTAGCTCGGACATCTGTAGTTGACACAGAACTCAGTAGTCAAGTAGGCAGTAGATTGGACACAGAACTCAGTAGTCAAATAGGCAGTAGATTGGACACAGAACTCAGTAGTCAAGTAGGCGGTAGATTGGACACCTGTAGTTGACATGGAACTCATTATTCATACAGATCGTAGCTCGGACATCTGTAGTTGACACAGAACTCAGTAGTCAAGTAGGCAGTAGATTGGACACAGAACTCAGTAGTCAAATAGGCTGTAGATTGGACACCTGTAGTTGACACAGAACTCAGTAGTCAAGTAGGCTGTAGATTGGACACAGAACTCAGTAGTCAAGTAGGCTGTAGATTGGACACAGAACTCAGTAGTCAAATAGGCTGTAGATTGGACACAGAACTCAGTAGTCAAGTAGGCTGTAGATTGGACACAGAACTCAGTAGTCAAATAGGCTGTAGATTGGACACCTGTAGTTGACACAGAACTCAGTAGTCAAGTAGGCAGTAGATTGGACACAGAACTCAGTAGTCAAGTAGGCAGTAGATTGGACACAGAACTCAGTAGTCAAGTAGGCGGTAGATTGGACACCTGTAGTTGACACAGAACTCAGTAGTCAAGTAGGCTGTAGATTGGACACAGAACTCAGTAGTCAAATAGGCAGTAGATTTGACACAGAACTCAGTAGTCAAGTAGGCTGTAGATTTGACACAGAACTCAGTAGTCAAGTAGGCAGTAGATTGGACACAGAACTCAGTAGTCAAGTAGGCGGTAGATTGGACACCTGTAGTTGACATGGAACTCATTATTCATACAGATCGTAGCTCGGACATCTGTAGTGGACACAGAACTCAGTAGTGAAACAGACCGTAGCTTGGATATCTACAGTGGACCCAGAAGTCAGTAGTTAAATAGATCTTTGCTTGCACAAATATACTGGACCAGAAGTCAGTATTTAAATAGACCTTTGCTTGCACACATATACTGGACCTAGAACAGACAGTAGTGAAACAGACCGTAGCTGGGATACCAATAGTGTACCCAGAAGTTAGTAGTTAAATAGACCTTTGCTTGCACACATATACTGGACCCAGAACAGACAGTAGTGAAACAGACCGTAGCTTGGATACCTATAATGGACCCAGAAGTCAGTAGTTAAATACATAGTATCCAGGACATCTGTAGTGGACAAAGAATACCAGTAGTTGAGCTACTCGCAGCTCGAACACCTGTAGTGAACACAGAGCTCAACAGTCAATTTCATTCTAGCTAGCACACCTGCCAGAGTAGATACTTAACTCAGCAGTTGTGCTACTAGCAGCTAGAACACCTGGAGTGGACACAGACCTATGTAGTCAATTCGGGTTGGGCTCTAGAACTTCCAGTGTGATTCGAATACAACGTCAGATCTCCAAAACCTGATGCTGTGCCGAGGTCCCTCAGTGATCTCTCTGGCTGCGTGGGGTCGCCACTGGCTGAGTTTATGGAGTAGGCCCCCCCAAGTCCAGCAGCCAGGGGCTCCACCTCTCACGACTGGGACATAGAGCGGCTCCCGCTGTATGCTGTGCACATTGGGCACTGGGTCATATCATTTCACCAGTCGTTTAGCTGAAGGAGGCTTTTGGAGAACAATGGGAAGCTCCAAGTGAGCAAATAACAAAACTGAGTAATCAGTTCTGCATTAGCAGCCAAAAATAAAAGTTTGTTTGTGAAGTTTGTTCTGGCTGAGAATGGTGTCCTGTTTAACTGTGCCGTACGAACATCAGGCAGGGCAAACCTTGTAGCGGCTGCCTTATAAAGCCCTCCTCATGTAAACAAAGGAGTCGGTCTTTAGAGTGGTGAATTTCTAGTCTTATCGCGGTACTTGCACACCCACCTGTCCAGGCAGTTGTACTGGTTCTGCATGGCATCGTCGCACGAGCACAGAAGACTGCACCCATCGTACCATCGCTGTCCCTGTCTGTAGTACACGCCCTTGTACACGCACACCCCTGGAACAGACGCAGAACACAGTGATACATCGTGTACGCCATATACAGTGAATGGGGAATGTACTAACATGTACACGTGTCAAAACATGCACAAGCACGTTTGCATGAACATGCACGTAAGCACTCACACATACACGCGAATATGCATGCACGCTTCCCAATTTACCACTGTATTCTATACGCACACGCATGTTTGTGCAGATACAAATATACACATGAACATGCCGACGTATACAGTTACATCTACATAATTATGTAATGATGCACGTGCAAACAAACACTATTATGCCCTTGTGTGTGCATGCACTCACGTTAGCATGCAAGACACCACGCACGCTTGCATCAATTCTCTCAAAGGCGACCACATGCATACAAACGCGTGCACACACCTTAGACACCATCACACACACACATACACACACACACACACACACGCACGCACGCACGCACGCACGCATTCACACATACACGCACGCAAACATACGTAGACAAACACACACATGCACACACCTACATACGTATACTCGCACACAGACACATGTACACACACATAAACACACACACGTACATACACATACACACACATATACACACATACACAAGAACACACACACACACACACACACAAACACACACACATACACACAAACACACACTCACACACACATACACACATAAACACACACACATAAACACACACACACCCACACACACGTATACACACACATACAAACACATACACACATACACACAAACACACAATCACAAAACACACACACACACACACACACACAAAACACAAACACACACACACATATGAACACACACGTATATATACACATACACAAACACAAACAAACACACGCACGCACACACGCACACACACACACACACAAACACACACACACACAAACACACACACACACACACACACACACAGAGGAACACGTATAAACACACACACACACACACACACACACAAACACACACACACACAGACACACGCACACACACACACACACACACACACACAGACACACACACAGACACACACACACACACACACACACACACACACCGTTAACAGTGCCGTTGACGTTGACGGGTGCGGGGGTCAGGAGCTGGGGGATCATGCCTGGCACCTGCGGGGCCTGGGTGGAGCCCACGTGGGGGGCGGGGGTGGGGTAGCCGTTGGGGAAGGGGGTGGGGTTGACGAAGTCGCAGTACAGAGACTCGCAGCACTGATCTGCGGGGTCAGGGAGCAAGACGCACTGGCGCGGCACATCCGGGTACGTGCGGCACCTGAAAACCGTTATCGAATGAATGAATGAATGAATGAATGAATGAATGAATGAATGAATGAATGAATGAATGAATGAATGAATGAATGAATGAATGAATGAATGAATGAATGAATGAATGAATGAATGAATGAGTGAGAAAAATGAGTGAATGAGAAAAATAAATGAATGAGAAAACTGAATCAATGAATGAATGAATCAATCAATCGAGTTTTACGGCCTGTCAGCCATTGTAGGATAAGTAAGGCCATTGGTTATTTTTAAAACCCAATTGAGCCGGTTAGACTTAGAGGTAGTCACGCCTCGATATCCCTACTTACTAGCCATTTACGAATCGTGCAGGGAGACACAGTGGGTCTATTCCTACCCCAAACCACAGGGGGTCTATTCTTACCCCCAAACCACAGGGAGTGAGAACCGCCAAATGTGACGTGATTCTTGTAACATATATAACGTGAGAATCTCCTGGAATTTTTTCCTTGTTCATTCCATCCGTCCTTGAGCACTATACTGTCATTCTGGTTTGGCCCGACTTCTGTGTCACGATGTTTATTAATACATTGCAAACCACGTAGGAAGGCTTGTTGCCGATTGGATGATTGAGTGGCGAGGCTCAGGAGGATTTGGAGTAGAACAGAACCTATATTGCGACTTTCCACCCATTGCTGGGCGCTCAAACCGCACACTTTTACCCCCCGGTCATCGGACTCCTCTGTTTATCACTGCAGCGCCATCGCATCGCCCTGGGAAGCATGCAAGCACGCTGCGGATGAAGGCGCTAGAGTTACCGTTCCCAATTGTCCAGCTCTGCCCCCACAGGTACCCGCCTCTACCCACCTCTTGTTGCACTGGTACAGGCCAGTCATGTCGTCCACGCACTGACAGTTGAGCTGACAGCCATCGGCCCAGTTGTCTCCCTTCTTGTACAGGGACCCCTTGTAGTAGCAGCCTGTAAGGCAGCGTGGTGATGAGGGTTGAGCAAAATGTGAACTCAACAGTTGCTTTGAATCATCAATCAGTTTTGCGAATGAAAAACAAATGCTCGCCTTCAACATGTCATCGTCTTCATCTTCTCATCGTCACCGCCGCCGCCATCGTCATTGTTGTTGTGGTCATCGTCGTCGTCATTATTATCATCATCATCGTCGTAGTCATCATCATAGTCGTCGTCATCGTCGTCGTCATTATCATCATCGTCGTCGTCGTCGTCGTCATCATCATTATTGTCATAATCACCCTCATCATCATAAGTGTCGTTGTTGTAGGTACCATAACCCAGACCATCATCAGGTAGCGTTCGATGAAGGTTACCTAATAAGCATCACTTTTACAACACAGAAAAATATCATTGCCGCGTTAGTGATACGTTTATCTCACAATTGTGATGGCAAAGAGAAACAAAGGAGGAAGAAGAAATCAGATTATCAGTTACTTCGTATTTTGCGTTTACTTGTGAGTTCAGAAGACGCTGAGCCAAATGTTGGACACCAAACCTCGCCGCGAGAGTGACCTACCCTTGGGTGCGGGGACGGTGGCGGGGGTGAGGTTGGGGTTGGCTGTCATGCCCGGCCCGGGGGTGGGGATGGGAAGGGGCGTGGGGGTGGGGGGCTTGCCGTAGCCAGAGATGACACCCCCGGTGAAGCCTGTGAGGGTCAGGAAGCCAGGGGTGGGAATGGCCCCTCCGGTGGGCACCAGGGGGCAGTCGGGCACGGAGCAGCACTGGGGGTCAGCGGGGTCAGGCACCAGCTGGCACTCGGGAGGGGGAGAGGAGTAGACCGCGCACCTGTCGAAGTGGGAGGGGAGGGAGGTTGTGGGAGGGGAGGGAGGTTGTGGGAGGAAAAAAGACAGAATAAATGAATGAATGAACGTATGGATGAATTAATAAACGGATGGATGGATGGGTGGATGGATGAATGAATGAATGAATGAATGAATCAACGGACGGACGGACGGACGGGTGGGTGGATGGATGGACGGATGAATGAATGAATGATGAATGAATGAATGAATGAATGGAAGAACGAACGAACGAATGGAAGAACGAACGAACGAATGAATGAATATTAAATGAATTAATGAATGGAAGAACGAACAATGAATGAATGAATGAACGAACGAACGAATAAATGAATGAATGAGTGAATAAATGAGTGAACGAATGAATGGGTCTCTATGGCCTGTCAGCTTTTTTAGGCTATGTAAGCCCATTGACTGCAAACTCACTAGAGCTTGTTAGAGTAAGTCACGTCTCCACTTCTCTAGCTATTCGCCTTTGACAAGTGGCGTCGGGAGACAAGGGGCGTCTACTCTTACCCCCATCCCATACGGGTACGTTGTGAAGAGGTTGCCTGATCCTTCTGCCATTGACAAGACGGAAAGGGGTAGAGGCGCTAAACATTGTTGTCGATGAAGTCGTTGATACTTTAGCTGCGTTTCAATTGCTATCGCGACATTCCTGAAATACCCCTGAGCGCGTTGTGGAATCTAAATTTGGTGGTTGACTTAACGCCTTATCCAAGGTTCCTATTACGCAGGCGAATTCCCTGCAAGGGACGGGGATTTAACTAATCTTCCAACAGCTGTTTGCGAGTGATCTTCACCAGTATTCTTCTCTTTCCTTTTCCACCTCTGTCTCTTTCTCAGATCTTTCTGTGTTGGCGTTTTTCACAATTGTATCACTATTCTTCGTGAATGGAGTCGGTTTCCTCCTTTATCTGTTAAACTTTCTCCAAGACGTTGAGGTCGTATTTCTCCTCTCACGAAGTTTAGTCAAAAATATAACTTTCTTTTTTACTCAAAACGTCAGTAAAGGTAATCACTGAACGAAAAAAAAGAAGAGATTTGACCGTGTACGTCAGTTTCGACAGACGTGCACACGGTTAAGAGCGTGGACTACGACGTGGTGGTGCCTACCTGGTCTGACACCTGTAGAAGCCTGTGGTGGCATTCTCACACTTGCAGACGGCCTGGCAGCCATCGTACCAGATCTGGCCCTCCCTGTAGCTGCTTCCCCTGTACTGGCACATGTCTGCAAGCAGACGGGCCGGGCAGCCCTCGGTGAAAGGCAAAGAATGGACCACCATAGTCCACAGCATCAATGACATACGTTGTCCTCATGTATGTATGTATGTATGTATGTATTTTCATTTTTTACTGCGCCATTATCACAAAAACATGCTCATGGCGCGACAAGACGAAATAAAAAAGTTTTGAGGCCAGTCTTAAATGCGGCCAAGGTTGGACTAGCCCTCAGTCCCTCAGGAAGTTGGTTCCAGAGTCTCGGTCCAACAACGCTGAAGGAGCGGTCACCGAAGCTCCGTAACCTTGTTTGTGGGACAATCAAGAGTCTTCTTTTTGAGGAACGGAGATTCCTTGTGGGGTTGTGAGGTCTAAGGAGTTCTCCGAGGTAGGTTGGGGCTTCACCAGATTCACACTTAAACACGATGGAGAGGGTCTTAAATTCCACCCGTTGGCAAACTGGAAGCCAATGAAGGTCACAGAGCACAGGGGTTATGCGAGCCCACCTCGGCAGTCGCATGTACTTATAAAGGAAGTGACAGTCTACGTTTGACAGCCCACACAACCCCCTTCTCAGCTGGGAACTCGTCACCACAGACAGAAGTGATCGTTCTCCCACTTGCTTCCTCCTCCTCCTCCTCCTCCTCCTCCTCCTCCTCCTCCTCCTCCTCCTCCTCCTCCTCCTCCTCCTCCTCCTCCTCCTCCTCCTCCTCCTCCTCCTCCTCCTCCTCCTCCTCCTCTTTCTTTCTTTCTTTCTTTTTTTCTTGCTTTCTTGCTCTCTCTCTCTCTCTCTCTCTCTCTCTCTCTCTCTCTCCTCTCTCTCTCTCTCTCTCTCTCTCTCTCTCTCTCTCCCCTCCCTCCCTCCCTCCCTCCCTCCCTCCCTCCCTCCCTCCCTCCCATTTGTCCATCCCATTACTTCCCACCCAGCAGTTTCGACTTACCCACAAGAGGGGGTCTGAGGGTGATGGTTCCTGGACCCCGAGTGGGGCCAGCGGTGGGTCCCAGATAAGGCGTGCCTCCGGGTATGAGGGTGGTATTCAGCGGGTAAAGGGTGGGGCCGAGGTAGGGGGTGGCTCCAGGGGAAGGGGTGAAACCCAGGGGGTAGAGGGTGCTCACTGGGTTAGGCTGAGCAGTGGGGACGAGACTGGGACAGTAAGGAACCTTGCAGCAGGGCTTAATGGGGTCTTGCACCATGGAGCATCCTGCAGGCACGCTGGGAAGGTAGGAGCACCTAGACACCCAGACAGAGGAGGAGAGCTGTGAGAGAGGTTCGAACCCTCAACGTGCGAGTTCTTGCACATCACGTCCGCGCTAGACGCTTCGTTCTAATCACTTCACTTAGTGCAGCTTCAGTGTAAGATGTGTGCGTGTGTGTGTGTGTGTGTGTGTGTGTGTGTGTGTGTGTGTGTGTGTGTGTGTGTGTGTGTGTGTGTGTGTGTGTGTGTGTGTGTGTGTGTGTGTGCGTGTGTGTGTGTGTGTGTGTGTGTGTGAGTGTGTGTGTGTGTGTGTGTGTGTGTGTGTGTGTGTGTGTGTGTGTGTGTGTGTGTGTGTGTGTGTGTGTGTGTGTGTGTGTGTGTGTGTGTGTGTGTGTCTGTGTCTGTGTTTGTGTGTGTGTGTGTGTGTGTGTTTGTCTGTGTGTGTCTGTGAGTGTGAGTTTGTATGTGAGTGCGTGTGTGTGTTTGTGTGTGTGTCTGTGTGTGTGTGAGTGTGTATGTGAATGTGAGTGTGCGTGTGTGTGTGTGTATTTTTTTTCTGCTGCCTGCCTGCATGTATTCATACCCCTCTCTCTCTCTCTCTGTATCTCTATATCTGTATCTCTCTGTATCTCTCTCTCGATCTCTCTTATCTCTCTCCCTCTGTATGATGTATATATCTCTCTGTCTGTATCTCTCTCTGTATCTCTCTCTCAGTATCTCTCTCTCTCTGTGTATCTCTCCCTCTCCCTCCACACACACACACACACACACACAAACACACAAACGCACGCACACACACACACACACACATACACGCGCGCGCGTGCGCGTGCACACACACATAGGCGCACACACACACAAACTCACACACACACATGCACGCACGCGCACACACACACACACACACACACACACACACACATACACCAAGCTCATATCTATTAAGTAAACGCCTTATGGCAAAAAAGGGCAAATATGTGAAAAGGTAACTCGAATTCCATTAAACTTAAAAACCAAAGACGTTTCGGGAATGGGTTGATGACCGTAAAATGTCGCTTCACCAACTCAACGTGATTCCTTGGAGCTCTTCTACATTCTCGTGACTTTGATGACTGAATCCTTATGTCGCAGTTTTGCTTGGTGACAGGTAAAAAGCAGAGAGGTACTTACTTGTCGGTACACCTGTACTTGCCCAGGTTGCTGTCGATACACTCACAGGTGTAGTCGCACCCATCGTCCCAAATCTGGCCTTGGTTGTACACTTTGCCCTTGTACAGGCAAACGTCTGTAACATGTACGGAGAGGCCAGTCTGGCTTTACAGGTAAAGGTAGCGTAGTTTACATAGGAACCCATCATCCATTTCCGTGTCTCAAACCCACTTTGTATTTCACCTCCCTGATTACCGGTCTATTATTTTTATATCAAACGTCTGCTAATCCCGAGTGTAAATTCATTCAGTCACAGACAAACAGTTCGCGAACAGTCAGGTATCAGCACTATCTCCATTCAGCAGCAGCAGCTATGACGATTACGACTTTGACGAAGACAACAGCAGTAGCAGCAGCAGTAACAACAACAACAACAACAACAACAACACACACAACTGACATCAACTACTGAAACAACACGAGCAACAACAACAGTTGCAACATGAACGATTACATTGACAACAACGCCAACAACGACGACAGGAGCCTCAGTGCCAATCATTTCCATCGCCAACCACCGCGACACCAACGTCGAGGACGATAATGACAACAATAACGACGGGAAAATAAATCCTGACACTAA
>JAWQFJ010010658.1:0-2500 GCA_034096865.1 Theodoxus fluviatilis
GTGTCACGTACAGAAATCCATGGTGTTTAATTTGGATGAAATTCTGTACGTGAATACTTGTGTAATCTGTGGTATTCTGCATTTTTGTTATGTACTTGGATTTTTGCGCCTTTCGGCAATGAATTCTAAAGGTTTGGGACAACGTCATGTTTTGGAGAGGGAATGACGTCAACGCAGGTTGCTTTAGAAAAAAAACGTCACTACTGATCGAGTGGAGGGAGAGATTGGGAAGGTTCGAGGAAGCCGAGGACGTTGGATCAGAGGCCAAGAAAGATGAAGAAGAAGAAGAAGATGATTGAATAAGAAGAAGAGAAATAGAAGACGATTGATGAAGAGGAAGCAGGAGAAGAGGACGAAGAAGGATAGCAGCACCGTCAGGCCACCAGACCGACGCCCTGTATCCGTGAAGAAGAAGACGATTGAAGAAGACGGTTGAAGAAGAAGAAGAGAAAAAGAGATTGCAGAAGAAGAGGACGAAGAAGGATAGCAGCACCGTCAGGCTACCATACCGACGCCTGTATCCGTGAAGAAGAAGACGATTGAAGAAGACGATTGAAGAAGACGATTGAAGAAGACGGTTGAAGAAGAAGAAGAGAAAAAGAGATTGCAGAAGAAGAGGACGAAGAAGGATAGCAGCACCGTCAGGCTACCATACCGACGCCTGTATCCGTGAAGAAGAAGACGATTGAAGAAGACGATTGAAGCAGACGATTGAAGAAGACGATTGAAGAAGAAGAGGAGAAGGACGATGGCAGCACCGCCAGGTCATCAGAGAACGACGACTACATCAAGAGGAGGGGAAGAAGGATAGCAGCACCGCCAGGTCATCAGAGAACGACGACTGCATCGGGAGGAGGGGAAGCAGAAAGACTGACGACGGAGTGGATTGGCAAGATGGACAATGAAACGTTGAGTGTTGACACGAGCAAGGATACAGCTGAAGATCCTCTGCAGGATCTCACCACCAAGGTGAAGACGTTTCATTTTATTCTTATTGTACTGTTCTGAACTTGGAGTACACCGGAGAGAGAGAGAGAGAGAGACGCTATCCCCTGTGGGTTTTTGTGTGTGTCTGTGTGTTCGTCTTGTCCGGCCGTGTCTGTTTTGGTAGTGCGATTGAAATCGCCAGAGAATTGTCTGTTTTGGTAGTGCGATTGAAATCGCCAGAGAATTGTCTGTTTTGGTAGTGCGATTGAAATCGCCAGAGATTTTGTCTGTTTTGGTAGTGCGATTGAAATCGCCAGAGAATTGTCTGTTTTGGTAGTGCGATTGAAATCGCCAGAGATTAATTGAACTACAAAGATTCATGTTTTGTATAATTAAATAATTATATTGTTAACAACTGTTTATTTTTCTTTGGCTGAATCTGAGAGAGAAATATAACGGTTGTAACATCAAGCAAACCCAAGACGGTTGTGACATCTGGTGACCCCAAAGACTAGGATCTAACATATATTGGTGACACCGATTTTCTCCAGCGTTCAAAAAGCTGTGACAGAGAGAGAGAGAGAGAGAGTTGATGTATTTGGAGGCCATCGGCCCAGTGCATTACAAGGAAATGTTGGTTATTCCACAATTTTGCTTCAACTATGATTACCATATCAACACACGTTCTAAGCAAGACGTGTTCAAGCACCGGTACACACATCACAGCTAAGTATAGTCTTCTACTCCTTCAACGTTTGTTCTCTCTATTTAATGGCATAACAATATACAATGCCAATGAACAATTGTTTTTGTTGTCATTTCCTTGCATTTGATTTACACACTTATTCCCACTTGGTTTCTTAGGTAAGAAACGTCTAGAGTTTTTTCCTTACTTATTTATAAGAAGGACATCTCAGTAGATACTGTTGCTTAGTTTCAAATCTTTCTTCGCTACATGGGTATTTATGTTTACTATACCTTAGTATCTTTTATTGTTGCTCACGTCATTCATTTCAAACTTGGAGCAAATAAGGACATCTCTGAACTTTTTTATATCGAGTATATTGATATATTCTCCCAGGCTTAAGGAGTGCTTGAACGAAGAGTACCAAGTGTATCGATAGCTGCAGATATTTTTTCCATTCCAGTCATATCTTTTAGTCATTTCAGTTGTGACAAACATCGTTTTTCGTCACCTTCTCTCACTATTCGGCCATACAAATCCAAAACACAGCCGACAAAGGAGAAACTTCATAGTCTCTGTTCAAAATATTTCCGTCTTATTGTGAGAGTTCAAACGCGTTAGAAATGCTTGTTTGGGAAGTCTGTCTTTCATCCGACAAAGTTTTAACCAGTATATGAGTACTCTGACGCTGCTATTGGTCGAGATTCGGAAGCGGCAGAGGTCGCCACAGATCACGTGATTTGGCACTGTAAGCATGAATGGACAGATGAGTAAACGTCCTTTCTCGGTCACCCGTGGCGTTACCATTGGAATGCTCATCATAAAGGAGGAACAGAGTGACAACAGAGATTTCCCAAACTGGTTCACAGAGTGATCTTGCAAAGTTCT
>JAWQFJ010010658.1:7500-20000 GCA_034096865.1 Theodoxus fluviatilis
CTTCCAGCTAATATTTGTATCTGTCAATTCAAACAATGTACTATTTGAGAACACGTTGGCAGGACGCAAAATATTATCAACCACAGACATTTTGCATCCAGTTTGAAAGTAGAATTTCAGGGATATTGCCATAGAACAGTCTATGTCCAAAATCGGTTATCAAACTTATCTACATATCAAATGTTTTCCTGTTACGTTAGCGGACTCGCAGGATGTGAATCCTTTATGACTTATCCGCAGTTTGACAAGAGGAAACAAAGCAATGGAGCTGGAAGCGAAACTGGCGGGTCAGGGCCGACACTGTTTGGTGGAGCAACAGCCACGAGGTTGTGGCGACCGGATACATCCTCTTCTGCCGGCACACAGGGCCTGGCTTGGAGACATTCTGGAGGAAAACATTGCTAGACTGCGAGGACACACACTAGGACGCGGCCAGTTGGTGGAGTTTGTTTTCCTGCCAGAAAGTTGTCGCCCTTCCCAAGAGGAAGGCTCTGTTACAACTGTAACTATGGTTAGCTCTTTCCACAGATGTTGCAAATACCTTAATATTTCGAAACTTGGTTTAGAACGATCAGTAAAAAACCAAACTGGGCTAAGTAACTGTATCATTTCATCTTCTCCGTCCTGTTTTTTCAGAGCCACCAAAGATGTTCTTCTCAAGACGGACCACGACGTACCTGGCACCATCACGGCTGGTCTTGCTGGTCCTGTTGCTTCCCCTGTCCCAGACGTCTCCAGTGCCAGCAGCCACAGACAGCGTGGACGCCAGGGATGTCGGCTGCTCCGTGCACTCAACGCAGGCAGGGCTGGTGGCGGACTGTTCCAGCAGGAACCTGGATGACGTTCCCCTGGACCTGCCCCCGACTCTGGTTTCCCTGGACCTCCGCAACAACAGTCTGGCCCGTCTCAGCAAGGACAGCTTTTCTCGGTACCCCAACCTCAGTCATCTGGACTTGAGTTGGAATCGTGCATTAAGCTTTATTGATCCAAAAACCTTTGAGCCTCTGGAGCAGCTGAAAGAGCTAAGTTACTTCCACACTATGTCTCTTTCTTTCACAACAATGTTTGAAAGTCTTCGTGGACTAAAAGGAAGGAAAATGTCATCCATCGACTTCAGCAGGGCACATATCCCTGATCATGGAGTAGAAAGCATTGACTCTCACATCGTCAACGCCTCCATGGTCGGGGTTCTCGCCGATGTTTGTGTTGCAGACTTCAGTTTTCAGGAAAACAGTGTTGTTTCTATGGATTTGACTCCACTTTTTAAAGGTATCTTTCGAGAATGTATCAAGTCCCTTGACCTCTCGAGTAACCATTTTGAAACTGGACTGCAGATATTGTATGAACTCGACAAATTTGAGAATTTGGAATATTTCAACTTCGCGTTGAGATTTCCACGTGGGCCTCGGAGCCGCGCTGATGTTGCAGAGCCAAACCCAATGGATCCGAAGGTGGTTCATTTGAGTGATAGTACAAAGACAATGCACGTATATTTTCCTAAAAGCCTCTCCAACGTCAATCTCGATGGAGTAATTGCAGAACTTGATCTCGTCAACACGTATGTTCATGCCTCAGGTTTGCGGAAATTCACATTACGTCGTAATAACATAAAATACTTTGTGCACCCAATGAAGGGATTAGAACACCTCGAGGAGTTCGACTTGTCCTACTGCGATCTGAGCATCGTCGCTCCCGAGTTCTTCGACAACTTCCCAGGCCTGACACTTCTCAACGTGAGCGGAGCTTTCCTCAACCGTCGCTTCCTGCTGGACTGGGGCCGTCGTCTGCTGCAGCCTCTGACGCGTCTGCAGGAGATGGACCTGTCCAACAACGACCTCAGCCAGCTTGCACAGGACACGTTCCCTGCCTCTGTGCGACGCCTGCACCTGTCCACCAACGCCTTCAGCGCCGTGCCGATGGACGTGGGCAGGCTGCCCCACCTGGAGGAGCTGGACCTGTCCTTCAACGCCATCAGTGTCTTGGACCAGGCCCAGATGGCGGCTCTGGACGGGGTGGCCAGTCAAGGCCGCAACCTGACCCTGCGTCTGTACGGCAACCCGCTGGCGTGCGACTGCTCGGCCCTGGCCTTCCTGACGTGGCTGCAGACCACGGCCGTACGTGTGGACAGGGCCGGAGACCTGCCGTGTCTGACGGAGGCCAAGACCTACTCCACCATTGGTCAGGTGCTGGAACAGAACCACGGCCAAGTGTGGCGGAAGTGCGCGGCGCCCTTCTGGCTGGCCTTTTCTGGCGTGGGACTGCCGGTGCTGCTGCTGGTGATGGTGTTGGTGTGGCTGGGGGCCAAGTTCCGCAGTCAGATCCAACACGTGGTGCTGCGCCTAGTGGGAGTGGGCGGGGCTGGACGCAGGCGAGGCGACTTCCCTTACGACGCCTACGTGGCCCACAGCGACAAGGACGAGGACGTGGCTCTGGCCTACGGCCCGTTGCGCCGTCTGCTGGAGGAGCGTGGAGGCGTGCGTCTGTTCCTGAGGGAGCGAGAGATGCTGCCCGCCGTCTTGCCGGGCGCCAGTCGCGCCGAGGGCATCGTGGAGGGCGTGCACTGTTGCTGGCGGACGCTGGTCCTGGTCACGCCCCATTTCCTGCAGGTAGGCAGCCTGGTGCTGTGGGACTGTGAGAATCGGTTGGCAGTGGCTCCGTATCTTAAAATGCATTTTGATGAACAGGAATATGTTGAACGCATAACAGAGAGCTATAGTATATTAAAATAATTTCCAAGTGTGTTCCCCCTCCCCCCCCCCCCCCCCCAGCTACACATGTTGATGCCAAAACTTTATGCTGCATTACACGTGACAGTAAAATCATGGTGCTCCTGTTTCAGGACGAGTGGTGCGACTTCACAGCACAGGTGGCGTACCGCACTCTGGACTGGCGGACGCCGGGCCGAGTGCTGCTGCTGCTGGCGGGCTCGCTCAGCAAGGCGGGCATCCCCCAGACCCTGCTGAGCGCCGTGGAGGAGGAGGACGTCTTCGTCATCGGGGACAGGCAGGAGGACGATCCCGTCTGGGACAGGCTGACTGACAGAATCCTCGGCAGGAACGGCTCCCCACGCTGAGTGCAAGCATGACGCAAGGCGCGGAGAAGGAGGGCAGAGCGCCCGGAACTAAATGTCGCTGTTACTGAATCCTATATTTCGCTTGCTTTTCATCTTCAACACAAAATCTCACGATGGAAACGAACAGACATGAACAGGTGTACAAATGTATAAGAAGCATGAATGACCTAAAAATTAGCCACACTGATTACACGTTTCAATACGAACAACGTGAAAGAGAAAGGTTCTGGAAAGAAATGGTATACATGTATCTGGTTACCTATATGGCATACAAATATCTGGTTACCTATATGGTATACATGTATCTGGTTACCTATATGGTATTCATGTATCTGGTTACCTATATGGTACTTGTAGCAAAAGTAAAATTTGAGAATGCTTGAAATTACTAACGTATCTATTTGCTTTTATCGCATTTACAGCAACTGTGAAAGAGAAAGACTCTTGAAATATATATATATATATATATATATATATATATATATATATATATATATATATATATATATATATATATATATATATTTGCTTTCATGCTATTTGTTGCAAACATGAGAAAATATATCAACTTCCTCATATCTCGTTGCCTGCATGGTAGTTGTAGAAAAAGTAAAAGACAACGATGCGTGAAATATCTTCTCTATCTTGTTTCATTTATAGAATAGAAAATTATTTGAAATCACTTACATATCTGGTTGCTCTTATTGTAATTGTAGCAAGCACATATGAGGAAAATGCTTGAAATCATTTACATATGTGCTTGCTTATGTGGCAGTTGTAGCAAACATAATGTAGAAAAATGCTTGAAATTACTGCTATTCGTTGTTGCTACACTGATGTTTGAAGCAAACGTGGAATAGGAAAATCGTTTAAATCACTTAAATATATGCTTGCTTTTATGGTAATCATCGCAAACGAAAATAGGAAGGTGTCTGACATCAGATAATGTATTTTATTTGTAGCAAACACGAAACATTCTTCAAATGTCTCATATATCTGGTTGCTTCTATGATAAATATAGCGAACGTGAAATAGGAAAATGCTCTAAATCGCTGGTATATGTCGTTGTTTTTATGTTAATTATAACAAATATAAAGTAGGAAATTGATATTAAATCTTATATATATATCTTGTCGCTTTAATGGTAATTGTGGCAAGTGTGAAATAGGAAAATGCTTGGAATTCCTGATACAAATGGTTGTTTTTATGAAATTTCACAAATATTCAGATGTTTGTGACGGGGCGGAAAAATAAAGACTTTATTGTCAACAATGATGAAATGAGATATTGCAACTACACTATAATGTTTTAATTTTTTGGTAAAAAAATAAGGGAAAATAGTTTTTCCATATGCAATTAATATGTACGTGTGCCAGTGTCTGCGTACGCGAATGTGTGCGTTTGCATGTGCATGTGTGTGGATGTGTGTGTGAGCATGCGTGCATGTGCAAAGCTACAGAAAACAATGCCCTGACGACTTCCAGCAGCGACATCTGGAATACTGTTTGAATGGCTTTTCCTGGTTGTCGTCATGCAGTCATATTCACCCATTGTAAAATACCTACAGGCTTGATCAAGGGAAATGGAGGGATTTCTTGTTATTGTTAGTCTCGTTGCTACTGTTATTTCGCGCACGCACACGCAAACATACACACATTGAGTTACAGACACTGAAAAGATCACATCACATCACACACACACACACACACACACACACACACACACACACTCATGCACACAGATTTACAATCATACGCACATGAACACAAACGCACACACACACGCACAGGCACACACACATGCACGCACATCCTCATGCACGCATCTAAGAACGCAAGCACGCCATTGAATATATACACCTACCCACACGTGAACGTACACATACACTCACTTCCACACACACACATACACACACTTCCACACACACATACACTCACTTCCACACACACACATACACTCACTTCCACACACACACACATACACACACTTCCACACACAACACACACACTTCTACGCACCCACCCATCCACCTACACACACACACACTTGTACGTGCCACACCCACCCACACATTCAAACGCACTCACACACACACGCACACACATCCACGCATCCACCCACACACACACTTCCACGCACCTCCCCCCCCCCCACAATGACTTCCACGCACCCACCCACCCACATACACACACACACACACACAGACACTACCACCCAACCACCCCCACACACTTCGACGCACTCACCCACACATACACACACACACTTCCACGCACCCACCCACACACTTCCACGCACCCACTCTCCCTACCACCCACACAGACTCACACATAATCAAACTTACACACACACACACTTACACACACACACTTCCACGCAACCTCACTTCCACCCACATACACACTTCCACGCACTCGCCCACCCACAAATACTTACACGCACACACACACACACACACACACACGCACATGCATATACACACACGCACATGCACACTTCCACGCACTCTTACACATGTAAACACAAACTTTCAGGCACCAACTCACACACACACACACACACACACACACACACACACACACACACTCGCACGTGCAGACGCACACACGCGCACACACACACACTCGCACGTGCACATGCACAGACACACACACATACACACACACACACACACACACACACACATACACACACACACACACTTCCACGCACCCCTCCCCCCCCAAACACACACACACACTCGCAAGTGCCCACACACACATACACACAGACACTTGTACGAGCCCTTACACATAAACACACATACACAAACAAGAAATGTTCACGTACATTTTCACTCACAGGTTTGAACAAATCAAGACAACAAAATTGCCGTAAACTTCCATTAATAGCAATCCTGTGGCTTTCTGACTATGTAAGATTCCATAGTCACATTTCGTCCTATTTTTGACATTGGTTTCTAGGTTTCTGGTCTCTTGAAAACTGATCCACCACCACCATCACTGCGTGTTGGCCTTCTGGCGAAAACGAGTCTCTTTCCAGGAGAGACCTTGATGCGTCCTTGTCTAGGATTGTTACAGTAGTCTTGGATAAGACTGTTTTCACTGTACGATGTCACTTGACAAGTGACTGACAACTGCTTTTAGCCACGTGCCTTTCTGTGTGGGTGTAAACACGTCAGATGACAGCTCAATGCCTGTCATGCATATTCATACACGACGCTCAGCTCGTACGTTTGCTCTGGCTTGTCAAATTCTCGTATTTCCATGTGCTGTATTACATTCGACACAAAGGTTCTTGATGCAATACATGTCATAGTCTATATTTGCTTTTTTCTGCTCTGTGATGAAGGGTTTTCGTCAATACAACATCAGTTATTAGTGCGAAGACTGCGACAAACGCGTGGTTTTCTTTGCAGTGGAGTAGATGTGAACCTGAATACTCGTCGGATTTAGCCGTTATGGAAAGTGGGGTTTTTTCTAGGTGGAAATTTTTGTTGGTTATGGGGAAAACATCTCTATCTGGCAGGTGAATGGTTTCTATGAGCATTCTGGCCTCTTCTTGTTCTATTCGCAGCGAAAGTCTAAGTTCTACTACGTGTACAGAGATACGTTTACATTTATAAAAAGTAATACTGATAGTCACGCACATGTATGCGCGCGCACTAGTATATGCCGAGTCATGCAAGCATGCATGCACGCAGTGTGCACATGAATGGAGGCACGCAGGCACCAAGGAATGTATCGACACTCTCACACCCACACCCACAAATGCGCCGACACTTAGGATCTTGTTCACGCTGGGACCCATGTTAGTTTCAAAGCGAGGCCTGCACAGCACGCGGTTTCAGCTCCACTCGCATTCGGTGTCACAGAGACTATCAAGATTATACATGCATATACACTGGCCGTTTCGCAACAACCTACATGTCGTATCTTCCGAGTCACTTAAATACTGCTTTGTGAGCAATTTATCCCCTTGCAGATGGATTCGTATGAGTTTCCAACGGGAGCGCATCGCGTCTCCCTATGCGTTTCATACGAGGCGAATAACAAAGGATCTCGTGGTTTGACTTGCTTTCATAATAACCAACTATTAATAATTCATCGTAATCAATGGCCTTTCATAGTCGATAAAGGCCGACGGGCCGTAGCAATTACAGTCATTCAGGATTACAAATTCATTCATTCAACAGAAACGATGTGTCTGTGTCCAGTGTGTCTGAGCGCAGAAGTTACGATGTATGCAATGATGAGTGAATGATTGCAAGTTTACGAACCTGTTTAACCCACTAAGAATACATACTCTCTATAAAAGCATACTAGCTTAAATGAAATGTACGATCCAAACATTGTAATTGTGCATCACTGCTCAAAGTTTCCTATGATGTTTATAACGTCGAACGCTGTGGGGCTCTGTAGCCGAGCAGACAGAGCGTTTGACCTGCGGCCACTTGCAGCTACTGGGTGCGCGGTGGGAAGCTGTGCAGATTCTAGATTTGCATCCTTGGGCAAGGTGCCTCACCAGCAGTGCCTCTCCTACCGAGGAGTAAAACCGGACACTTTACAGAGGCGACCGGGGGTGAAATTCCCCAAGAGAATTTCCTCTTTAAAAAGAAAAGAAAATAAAGATCATATTCAAGCTTATTATCACTAACACTTATTTATGGATCACTGAAAACATGTACGCTTTGTTGCTGAATCGTCGAAGTAATGTATCGAAATTTAGATCGACATCGCGATGAACCTTCTGTATGCAGGCTTTTTTTTACTACCTTCGTCCTTGAAATAAAATGAAACAATAAAAAAAGATCCGATTCGCACCTTTCATCATTAGTCCACACAGCAGTGTCTAGTGCGGATAGCCATTCGTTATGATGTGTTCGCCTCGTTCTGAGTGGCCAACATGGCTGCCGTAAATAAGGTCCATGATAGGCGCATGCTCACAATTGACATGGTCAGTGCAAGGGAAGCGACTCTTACCATGTCACAACAGGAATTTTTGTTTCATTTCAGTGGTTGAATGGATATGAATGGATATGAATGGACACGTATGGATACGAATGGATACGAATGGATACGAATGAATAATGAATGAATTATTGAATGAATGATTGAATGAATGAATGAATGAATGAATGAATGAATGAATGAATGAGTGAGTGAGTGAGTGAGTGAATGAATGAATGAATGAATGATGAATGAATGAACTAGATAGCACTCTGTGAGCGCAAACCTCCACCAAGACAGTCAGACGTTCTCTTCCATGGTTTGCATGATATTAATTCAGGCAGAATGATCTGCTGGCCGGGCCTGGCGCTGCGAAGTCTGGCTCATGTTAGTGCCTGCTAGCGGCCTCTGAGGTCGGAACGCATACACCTGCGTCATCAGTAGTTTGACGTCATCAACCTTTTGATGAGTGATAACATTTCTCTAAATGCTTGTAAATCAAAAATGAAATTACAGATGAGCTCCAGAGTTACATGGCTTGATCCTTGGGCGAAACGCTGACATTGCTTCAAATTTAGCCAGAATCCGTTTTCAATGTTTTGAGTTATTCTGCCGAATAACTAACATGTAAAACCTGGAGTAAAACAAAACTTCCTTGGCGGAGGTAATGAATGAATGAATGAATGAATGAATGAATGAATGAATGAATGAGTGAGTGAGTGAATGAGTGAATGAGTGAATGAGTGAGTGAGTGAGCGAGGAAGCGAGCGGGCGGGCGAGCGGGCGAGTGTGAGTGAGTGAGTGAGTGAGTGAGTGAGTGAGTGAGTGAGTGAGTGAGTGAGTGAGTGAGTGAGTGAGTGAGTGAGTGAGTGAGTGAGTGAGTGAGTGAGTGAGTGAGTGAGTGAGTGAGTGAGTGAGTGAGTGAGTGAGTGAGTGAGTGAGTGAGTGAGTGAGTGAGTGAGTGAGTAATTGAGTGAGTGAGTGAGTGAGTGAGTGAGTGAGTGAGTGAGTGAGTGAGTGAGTGAGTGAGTGAGTGAGTGAGTGAGTGAGTGAGTGAGTGAGTGAGTGAGTGAGTGAGTGAGTGAGTGAGTGAGTGAGTGAGTGAGTGAGTGAGTGAGTGAGTGCGTGAGTGAGTGAGTGAGTGAGTGAGTGAGTGAGTGAGTGAGTGAGTGAGTGAGTGAGTGAGTGAGTGAGTGAGTGAGTGAGTGAGTGAGTGAGTGAGTGAGTGAGTGAGTGAGTGAGTGAGTGAGTGAGTGAGTGAGTGAGTGAGTGAGTGAGTGAGTGAGTGAGTGAGTGAGTGAGTGAGTGAGTGAGTGAGTGAGTGGAGTGAGTGAGTGAGTGAGTGAGTGAGTGAGTGAGTGAGTGAGTGAGTGAGTGAGTGAGTGAGTGAGTGAGTGAGTGAGTGAGTGAGTGAGTGAGTGAGTGAGTGAGTGAGTGAGTGAGTGAGTGAGTGAGTGAGTGAGTGAGTGAGTGAGTGAGTGAGTGAGTGAGTGAGTGAGTGAGTGAGTGAGTGAGTGAGTGAGTGAGTGAGTGAGTGAGTGAGTGAGTGAGTGAGTGAGTGAGTGAGTGAGTGAGTGAGTGAGTGAGTGAGTGAGTGAGTGAGTGAGTGAGTGAGTGAGTGAGTGAGTGAGTGAGTGAGTGAGTGAGTGAGTGAGTGAGTGAGTGAGTGAGTGAGTGAGTGAGTGAGTGAGTGAGTGAGTGAGTGAGTGAGCGAGCCAGCCAGCCAGCCAGCCAGCCAGCCAGCAAGATAGCCAGCCAGGAAGCCAGCCAGCCAGCCAGATAGCCAGTCAGTAAGTCAATCAATCAATCAATCAATCAATCAATCAATGACGTTTTACGGTCTAACACCCACTGTAGACATTTTCAGGCCAATGGCTGTGATATTACAAGGGGTGGTCAGACTAAAACACAGTCAAATTTCGACTTCACTAGTTATTCCCCCTCCACAAATGACGCAGGGAGAGGCAGTGGGTCTGTCCTTACTTCCGACCCAGAGAAATGACATGTGTGGGATGAATACTCGAATGAAACAGAAAACGACCGCCACGCTAAAGCTATACGGAGAAAACCCTCCAACGGTCACGTGCATGTCGAATGATACTAAGGGCTGACTGTGTACATTTCTCAGTGTACAAAGGCGCGATGGAATGAGGGCGCACATGTAGTCGAGAAGTAAGAGTTAAAATAACATGGCTGCTGTGTGGAGTGTTCTGGCACACAGAAGTGTTTGACCCATGGGCAGAGGTGCGTAGCTTCTGATCGTAGCCCGATGCCCGTGCATGAGCTGTAGGAGTGTCTGGCACGTTTCTCCGATGCACCACGCGTTCGAGCACTCTTTACGGCTTTCAAGCAGGCAAACCACATGACTGGAGCTGCAAGAGTATCTGTCTTCCATGTGGTGTTGCACCTGGTTCCTGACAATTGTGGTCTCTGTGCAGACTATTGCAGAAGTTGAGCAACGGGCATTTGTTCATGGCTGTATGCCATCACTTTCCGTAAGGCTCTGTGAAGGGAGCTTGCTATGGGTGGGTGGGTGTCTCAGGCTGGGTGGCTGCCTGAATGCCAGTATCGGGATACCGGTACTGCCTGGGAGAGTCACACGTCATCGTCCAGCAGGCGCCGAATCTTTCTGAGTCTCAGTCGCAGCTTCTCCGCTCTCGGAAACTCTGTGGTTAAAAATTGGACTCGACTGGCTTCAGTGTGCTTGTCTCGACGGACTAGGAGAACCTCCCTTCTCTGCCTGATCGCACCTCCGACCTGCAAGCTGACGGCTTTGCATCAGTAGCCACTGTAGAGGAGTGTGTTCTCCAGCTCTCAGAAATGTCTGTCGCGTTGTTCCTGTAGGAGCAAATATGGTTTATACGTAGGGCTTGGCCGAACGCACTAGCGCCCTTCAATGTGTCGGGGATGGAAGCCGGAGCGATGCAGCAACCGTGGGCTGTCAGCGGGTTTCCTGTACGGAGAAGTGACTAGTCTGCCGTCTCTTATGAAAACCCGTGTGTCCAAGAATGTGATTGATTGTGTAGGGATACGTCATCCTGGTAACTCGCGTACAGATCTGGGCGTAAGGACCTCGGTGTCAACAATCTTCAAGCTTGTGCATGAAGAGGTTGGCATACCACGGAGCGAACCTCGTGCCCTTGGCGGTAACCGGAAGTAGTGCCCCCCACGTGACCACGCCCAAGCCCGACCGCTGCAGCGCTGTAGGAGGAAGTCCCGCTCCAGCAGGAAAGGAGGCAGAGGCGTTCTAGACAAACACTGCCTTTCATGTAGCGCGGGAAAGCCATTTTACCCCAGGGACTTTGAAAGAACATCCTGCTTAAGAAAGCCTTCATTCAACCAAGAAAGGTGTTTTTTCCACCGCATCTTTGAAACGAATGAGAGAATCAGTGCATGAATGGGGACTTGAGGCCTACAGCCAGGAAAAGAGGCGTTCTAAACATCAGCTTGAATGGCTGGCTGGATGAATGAATGCAGCAGTGACATGATGGTGTATAGAGAAAGGCGTGCTCGACCAACCTTGCCTTTAGAGCAATAATAATAATAATACGGGAAAACATTTTTGTCCCAGCTTCCTTGAAATAACTTTACGCTTGAGAGAGATTGTATTTAACCGAGGGGGGGAAAGTGAATTATCGATTTGCAAGAGTTTGCCCTCAGTCAGTCAACAAGTGTATTTGACGCGAAGTAAGGAATTTGTGAGGTGTGAGCCGCAGGTCCAACATCGATAGGGATAAAGTGTAAGTACTGCATATGTCGCCGTGTGTTTCACTGTGTTTGTGTGTATCCGTGAGTGCGTGTGCGTGTGTGTGTGTGTGCGCGCGCTTGTGTGTGTGTGTTTGTGTGTTTGTGTGTTTGTGTGTGTGTGTGTGTGTGTGTTTGTGTGTATGCGCGCGCGCGGTGTGCGTTGTGAATGAGATTGTACCTGTGTATGGGTGTGTTTCTATCTCCGTATGCGAATGTGGAAGCTCAGCGTGTGTGCATACTTGTGTGTAAATATGCGCGTGCATACGTGGGTACTTCTGTACGCGCGTGTGTGTATGTTCCTGCGCTCTGTATGTATGCATATGTATGTGTATGAGTGTCTCTTTCTCTGTGTGTCTTTATTAAATACATGATATCAACCATATTTGCTTATTCTAATATATAATGCTCTGTACGGATGCTTTTGGTACATATGAACTTGATGTTCGCAACAGTTAATGTACACTTGGAATATGTCTTGTTGGGAGACTGACAGACAGGGGTTGCGAGTCAGTGTGTGAACGTGTGTGTGTGTGTGTGTGTTCATATGTGTGTATGTGAGTGTGCGTGCATATGTGTGTATGTGTGTGTGCGCGTGCGTGCGTGCGTGTGTTGTAAAGTGCTGCGAAAATCGAGAGCATCGTGGATGCTTCTAGCTATTACATGTATCCTCTCGACAAGGCACTTGCTGAATGACGTAATGTGATTCGGCGCGGCTCTGCTTTGAAATGTCA